>BPLR01012990.1:0-67718 GCA_021605095.1 Caerostris extrusa | reverse complement strand
AAATATTTTTTTTTTTCTGTAATAATGTACCTGAGTCTTCCAAAAGTTTTGTGGAAGTGAAAAGTAAAAAGATCTTAAAATTATAATATTTATTTGGATTATGTATGATTATTTTCTTTCAAAAACCAACCTGAACATTTTGAATCTACATCATTTAATCTTGGTTTGTTGTAGCTCTGTTATCTTGTTACATTTTTGGTGGCTAAAAAGACCAGACCTACAGTTTGGCGTTGTTTAAACCACTAGCAAACATCTACCGCTACCAGGATTCAAACTAGATCCTGTGGTACCAAGGCCAGAGCGGCAGCCAATTGGTCATCAGGCTGCTTTCAATCTTGAGATGAAAACTCAGAATTAAGAATTTCTTTTAGATGAAAATAAACTTTGATAGGTAGAAATAAATGTTATTTATATTGTTTGGTGTTGAGAGAAAATAATTAAAATGAAAGTATATAAAATTTTGAAACAGGAAATTCAAATCTTGAAAGCATTATTACAAGGAAATGATTACTTAGGTATGGAGTAATCTTAAAAGTTTGAAGAAATTTCTATTGTGTATTTCTGAGGACTGAGATATAGACAGCTAAATGAAAAAACTAATTATTAAAAGTGTTTTTTAAAGTTCATGTTATGAATTGAGATATGGCTGTTTGATGCATTATGGATGGAATTATTACCTTGAAATTTCGTTTGCTAAGAAATTAAAGGCTGAATGGTAAGCGTACTCCCGAATATAAATCTAGTGATTGCATTATTAGTCATACGAAATATTGCAATAAAAAATGAAGTTAATTTCAAAGTTATTTTTGGTTGGTTAATTCTTTTAAAACTCATGCCCTCGTACTTCAGATTATATATATATATCTGCATGTTTAATATTTTTATATATCTACATATTATTTAGTACTTATATATTTATATATTCTACATATTTAGCATTTATTAGGCAGTATATACATGCATCTGGTTTCTGTCTTAAGAAGAAGCTTTGTGATGATTTGTTTTTAAGTTATGTGAAGATGGGTATATGGTCATAACAATTTAATAGTAAATAGTAATATAAATAATTTATTAAATTTAGAGCTTCTATGAGATATTTAAGTAAATTTTTCTCATTTTACAAGTTGTATGATGAGATATAAAATAAATATTAAAAATTTGGAAATTCATTTATGTAAAATTATCTGGGCATCTTATTGAATATAATTGTCATAAATATATCTAATATTTGATACTTGGAATTCAAAGAAAATGTTAGCAAATTAATTTAATTTTCTTAAAATAAAATTGTGTAGCGTAAGCTTCAATAAGTTATTCGAAGTGCTAAAGCAACTGAAAAATTGCATTTAGATTGGTTGTCAATTAAATAACAGCACATTAATTCGAAACCATCCACGCCTTCGTTTTGTCACATCTAGAAAAAAAGGTTTGGATTAAGGCGACCCTGTATAAGTAATGAAATGCGATTGCCAGAATGTAATTAAATGTCGATGACCAAGAAACTACCGAAGTTACAGAAAAGAGGCGAATCAATTTTCTCAATCGGAACTTCCTTTAATCTAGTTTGTCAATTGATTTATGAGGTCAAATTTACAGTTGTGAAAATTTGTCGTAAAAGCAGACAAGCATTTTGTTTCTCAAATCTAAGGAATAAAAGAAAGCTAATATCTTGAACTAGAAAATAATACACGTTGTGTCCTTCTCCAATTGTAATTTTCGAAACCTAAGCTCTATATGCACAACAAGCATTCTATTTTATTACTCAATATCAAAAATAATCCAAAGTTGGGGATAAGACTCTTGATAAATCCAGAAGGAGTTTAAAATAAGTATGCTTGGTTTGGTTTGTCGCTCTACGGGCATGTCGTGCACACTTTTAGTCTAATTAGACTGGGACATACAGGTTAACGTGGATTCGAACCACTAACAAAGATCCATGCCACCGTCAGGATTCGAACTTGAAGCATGTGGTACCAAAGGCCAGAGTGCCAGCCAATTGACCGTCAGGCCGCCTATCAAATAGGTAATACATATTATGTAGGTAACCTACTTAACTGCTCATTTAAAACTGCGCTGTCAAAATGTATGTTAGACATGATTTCTGCAAAGCAACCTGAAATTGTAGAATTTAAAAAATAATACTGATTGACTCTATAAATGAACTGAAAAGTGCTTAAATAGCCGTGCTGTTATGGTCCTAATGTAACATGATGATAATTGACGCTCGAGGAATTTGTTTACCTGGAATTCTATTCTTACCGGAGATTGAACGTCCAAGAATGAATCAACGTGATGTGGATGATCTGCAGAGAATATAACTATCCAGCAGGAGTTTGCTTCTGCTCTTGTATATTTCTTTTTAATTCTGAATATCGGAATAGCTACAATGTTTGTAAAATTGTTGAAACATAGCTTCAAATTTCAAATTTTCGTACAATAGATTTATATAGTTCGAAATATTGTAATGGGCTGGTTATGCAACAGGGTTGGTTGAGTTGAAACTTGAGACACAGGTTTGAGAACTCACAGCTTTATTTAGACATGAACAAACACGATATATATACAATATTTAACACATTCAAAGCGTATAATTATAGATTCGGGGAACGATTCCACTTCTAAGCCATAAACCCGATACTCAGGTACGCGCGGGGTGCACGAAATATACTTCATCTCTTGGTGAGGGTCTGTAGGCCAACTGAGCATTTCTCCTGAATGCCACAGGTTGTGCTCTCGTCAATGCATAGCAGGAATCATGGTTACAATATAGTTAAGATTATAGCAGTATCCATTAGATAATAGATCCACTGGATATAAGGCAGAAACACTTACGCCATATTTTAAGGGGCACATGAAACAAGGAATTTTCACCACAACCTGTTTTTCACTATATAGCATGACGTAATAGAGATAATAAAATAATTTAAAAGCCTTATGAACACATAGGGTGAAATTTAAAATTAATTTTAGTTCTATTATTTATGTCTTTGTGTACATTCTGAGTAACGTTAAATCTGCTATCCTGTGAAGAAATCTTAGATTAAATATCTGGAATTTGAAACTATATAATTCCAATTAACTTGAAACTATTCTTTTCTAATAAAAGATTCATAAAAGATTCATGAGTATGTTTATATTTACAGAGAAATATATATATATATATATATAAATTAAATGATGCGAATCGCACCATGATGTACTTTCATATAAAGTGCTCCTCAATTAAATCATGATAATTATAAGACTCTAAATAATTAAAAAATGTATAGCAAGTTAAAACCAACATACATTAATTCAAAGCTTTTTTAAATATATTTCTTTTAAGTGCACATAAATGAAAATATCTGTAAGCTTTTTTTGGTTTGTTGTAAACAATGGGCAAGGATAAAAAATAGGCAATCAACTTTTAAGACATCAGCACATTCAGTAGACTAAAACTTCCCAGTCTGCGATACTTTCTTCGACAATAAATGGCCCTTAAAGTAAACAAGCTGAAATATTAACAGTAGTAAAGTCGATTGTGCTGTTTCAGCAAGAAAGAAATGAATAATTGAATAAGAAACTGGAAGAGGAAAGCTATTTCCTTTCAGAGAACTTCGCCAAAAGCACAACAAACTCGCCAAATAAAAAAATGGCTGGGCTTGCCTTTTCCAGCTGATGGAACGGACAGGGCTTCTATCCCAGCGATAAGTTGATTGTTATCGACCACTAATTTTATTGCCTCAAGTTTTTGCCAGTTACTAACGTGGCGGTTGTTAACCATGAGCGGTTATTCTTAGGGACTGTGCCATTAACAAAGAAAATTGCCCGCCAGATTAATGGGAAAAGAAATAATGGGCTTTTTGGCTGGAAATGCTGATTGTGTAATAAAAATTTTGCTGTTTCTTTAATTCAAATAAAATTATTATGACAGCAATGATAACTTTATGAAATATTATGTATCCTACCGCTCAAATAATGGTAAGGATTTAGATATTAAGATTTTACTATCGAACTAAACTTGACATTGCAAGAGGAGCAGATTTTTAATGTTTTAATATAACAAAACTGTACTCTTGACCCAGTGGCAATGTACACAGCTAGCATTCAGAAGGACTAAAGTCCGAATCCTCCGTCGGCGGGCATTGCGAACAATGCTTTCATAAACAAGAACATTCAATTGTAGTTTTAACATGTGTAAACATTCGCGCGTTCAGTTTGAGGCCATATGGTAGAAGTTTTCTTGATTTTCGCACACACGAGATGCAAAGGAGAAGCAGTTAACCGAAAAGTCCTCTATTGTAAGAAAGTAATGTTCACCTCCCTTCTGCCGTTGGGTGGGCAGTTTATGCCATACATAAATGAAATCGAAAGAGGCCCACCGATATTAAACAATTGCGTCATAAAAAATGAATTCAAATGGACATTAAAAATCATTTTTATGATTTCATATGTTTGAATAAAGTATCATAAATATTTTATCCTCTTGGTGTACTGTTCATAGGTTTGAATAAAGAATTATAAATGCTGTTTTATAAAATTAAAAATGCAATTATAAAATTATTGCATCTTAAATTTTATTAGTGAGTAGGTTATTAAAATATTTATTTTATATGTATTTCGATGGAAAATTTATAGTTTAAAATATAACACATCAGTTTTAAGCATCGAATATGTATTAGAAATAAATAATATAAAATATATCATAATGATTTCTAAAAATAATATATATATATATATATATATATCCATGCGAGGAAATTACTTACTAATAACTAATTACTTATTTACTACTACTAATTAAAAATTTGTGATATCTAAATTTGGAAAACAATTGTTTTAAATTTATTGTAATTGTCTTTTTAAAGTAAAAACTATGTATGGTAAGGTAAGAAGCTAGAAACAATGGTTGACTGCGGTATGCGCATATCTCTTTAAAAATGTGTAGCATTTATAAACTAAACAACATAAGTATACTGTTATAATACTTAGATTCAAGTAACTTTTTGTTCACAATTTTATTTGTTTTATTCTTTAAAATAACTTACAATGTGTACTTGGGAAATATTATATTCTGAAATAAAATAAAAAATATGATACACTTAAAATTCACTAACAGTCATTTGGACGGATATTTAAAAAAAAAAAAGCGTAAGGTAGCTGCTAGTTTTCTATTTCCAGAAACAAACACTAAGCTTTTAAAAACATATTTATCCCTGCATTCATAAGCTGAAAAAAAATAAATAAATAAATAAAGAAAGAAAGTAAATCTCGAATTCAAATACGGACATATGGGACTTCATACATAAAATAAACACGACATAAAATCCACACACTTTTTTTCTTTTTCTGTTTTGATCTATGGCATAAAAAAGTAGCATTTTTCCACAAATATGTTCAAAAATGTTTCAAAATTCTATCG
Organism: Caerostris extrusa; assembly: GCA_021605095.1. Taxonomy (NCBI): domain Eukaryota; kingdom Metazoa; phylum Arthropoda; class Arachnida; order Araneae; family Araneidae; genus Caerostris; species Caerostris extrusa. Next base: position 62,317 of record BPLR01012990.1, on the reverse strand, counting down.
CTTTTCACGAATGTCCTTGGGCCGATTATTTAAAGTTTTTGCACTCAAGCGATTCGGGGCCGCGCATTTTTGTCCGGGGGGGTTGTCCTTCCCGTTCGTTTTGCTTTTCTTAGCGTATCGATAAACATGCCGAATCATCGATTTACGTGTAAAAAGAATTGTGTCGGTGTTACGGGTTAACGCGTCTGAAGGTTGTTTATCCTTACGAAGTAAACGATGATAAATGTTTCCTGAGATTGGCGAGCTTGTAGTTGTGTGAATGTAAGGAAGAAACTGCTGTGTACATTGAAGATCTCAAGTTCACAAATCAAGTAGAAATAAGAAAAGATAGAAACTAAAATTTAAAGAACAAGCGAAATTTTTTAGGATATTAAGTTATTTCCTTCAGTTTTACAGAATTTATTTATCCTTTGTTCTGCAATTATTTTGGTGAAAAAGTGGATATATGTCATCAAGGGTAGATGTGCAACTTTCTAAACTTCTTGTAAATCCTGATAAAAAAATATTATAAAAAATAAATTAAATCAAATGAAGATAAAAGGAAAATTACTTGTTCATTTGATATCCAATTAGACTTATAAAATTAAGATATCTTATAGACATGCTACACTTAAGGTATACATTTAAGGCATGTTATAGTTAAGATACACTTATAAGGCAGGGGGCAACCCACGGCTCTCCTTGAACATTTTTTTTCGGTCCGTGAGATTTAACACACTTTTATAAAATATATTTATTTTATAATGGCCAAAATAGTGAAAACCAATGAATTAAAAAAAATATATAATTTGTGCATCCATATATTGAAAGATTAACTGTCGAAATTTTGAGAAAAACTAATTTTGATTTTAAAATAATATTCTTGCGAATATAGGACATATATTGCCTGTTTTATTTTTGGGTTTACAGTTATGAGTTCGCAGAATAATTAAATTATATGCTGCGAACTTATGATGAGTGGAGAAACAAATATCGCACTAGTAAATTAAATATTTTTTAATGATTTCATTTATATTTATATATATTTTTTTTATATTTAAATTTTAGTGTTGTATGACTATGTAGTATTTTAGTGAGTATGACTTTACAATGGGCGTTTAATATCATTATTATTCTATGATCTATGTTTACATGTAAGAATAATAGTAAACACATTGTAATAACTCATTATGTTTCAATTTTTACACTAAAAAAAAAAATGTCTATAGTGGGTCTAAATCTAATATGGATATATATATAATTTTATATTCGGCCGCATAGTTAAATGCATTTCCAAAGTGGCCAGCAAGATCATTTGAGTTGGACATCCCTGATATAAGATATACTACGTTTAGATTATGCCTATAGGGTATGACTTGAGATTTTTTGGTGTGGCATCACTTAGTTCGGAAACACCTGCCTTTTAAGTCACTACAAAGTTGAATTCGGTTTAGTATAATTTTTGAAGGTTACTACAGATAAGACATACTGACATTAAATTGTTAATACACAGTACCTTAATTTTAAGAACATTTGAAATTCAGGAAACAAACTGTCTGAAATACTTAAAAATTTCATCATAATTATAAATGAATTAAGTATTTTATTCAGGAAATAAAGTTAAACTAAATTTAATTGAGATAATAAATATTCGAAGTTTAAAGTATTCATAATTAACATAATTTATAATATTTATTTTGTATCAAGTAATTTATACTACTATTATTTAAATTATATATATATACTCCAGCGAGAGTGCAGCGACAGCAAGCCTTGCATACTGCATATGGATTTTGGAAGAAAAAAAAAAGGGTTCAATATATTGTTCTGTCTTTTAAAAAAGTTAAGTAATTCAAATAAATTATTTAATTTTGATTTTCAACAGATTTATATACTCTTTATATAAAGTTGCTGTTAGTTTGGAAGTTTTTGTGGAACGTTTTCTGGGAGTTTCGTGTATGTTTAAATAAATCAATAACTGGAAGATTATTACGAGTGAATTGTTGACACATGAAATCTATGTTCCATGATAAATGACCAGACCACGGTTTAAGAAGAATGCAATCTTCAGAAAGAAATGTTTGAAGCAGGAAATGTTTGATTCAAGTCCAAAGATTCGTCGAATTTTGTGCTAAATGAGGATCACGGTTGATTTGCCGACTAACAAAATCCCGCACATTCTCCACAAATAGCATATTTAATGAATATATGAACCGAGGATTAAGAAGGTATGCGACATATTCCAAGGTTGCTTTAACCAGAATCCAATTTTTTGCCATATTTGGTATTGGTCGAGTATACGAACAATTTTCTGACAAACAAAAATCACACATATTTTTATGATTGACACGTTTGGTGAATGATCAGACCAAGAATGAAGAAGTTGATGTATCCCAAGAATGTTCCAGCAATTCTTGATCCGAGTCCAAAGTTTCGTCATATTTCGTACTGGATGTACATCATGATCAAATTACCGATTAACTAAATTCCACACATTTCCAATGGGTGGCACCTTTGGTGAATGAATAGACCTGGAAATGAAAGATGTGTTCAATATTGCTTTATTCCAAATTAAATTATTTGCCATGTTTGGTATTGGTCGAGAAACAAAAGGAATTACCTGCAAATGAAATCTAACACATTTGTTATAGTTTTCATGTCTGGTAAATGATTAGAGCAAAAAAAAGAAGATATCGTATTTCAGGAATCTTTAAAACAACTTCATTCGAATTCAAAGCTTTGTTATATTTTGTGCTGGACGAACTAGAGAATCGAGTCATCAACTACTGAAGATCTTCGTATTTTTCAGATATTGGATGTTAGGTGAAACTGCGGATCGAGGAAGGTAAAGAAATGTGCCTAACTACAGATATGCTCAAGAATGCCTTAAGGTGACTCACAGATTTTGCTGTATTTTGTACTAGAATACAACAGACTAACGAAACCCACATATTTTCAACAGGTGGCTTCTGTAGTTAATAATGGAAAATAAGGACATATCTATCAACAAGCGGGTTATACATACCACAAAGTAATGCCTTGCAATGCCTTTTAGCTTCTACTTGCCAAAGTAATGTTTAAAAGAAGGGTATAACTTTTGTGCACCACCTGATCATGTGATCATGTGATCACCCTACCTGATCATGTGATCGGATTATACTCACATTTCAAAAAAATCATTCATTGACCACGTTATCAAATACCACCTACTCGACCGTTCCCTGAATGCAGCATGTGTCGATAATCCTAACACAGATAGAGACGAGTTATGAACACTACAGCCTGGGGCAGCCTTCTATACAGTATGTTAATCGAAGTATGCTTGATTTGAAAGTCAGCAAGTGATGCCAAAACGAAAACTCATATACAGCTGTCTGGGTATACGGGATACGGGTATAGGCACGATAAATTTTTAGTTTGGAATATCATTGGGGCTCGAGGAGGATGGAATAAAGATACAAACCCTGAACCCCACTCTCTTCAGGTTTTTTGTTAAAAATCATAGTGCAACTTTCTCCCCTTCATTACATATACTGTTAATGATCATTCCAACTCTAGATACAATAGTGTGGCCTGATGTAGTAGGAAGACAGATATGTAACTCGTTATTTGGTGCACTTGTAGCAATTCTCCAACGTCAGGATAATTGCTCAAATCATGCTGTCTCTGTTATGTAGATCAGCCTTCTGAATACCGTGTTAACATGACATTTCGTGCTTCATTTCCAGACTAGTCTAGTCCTTTTGATCCCCCTGTTTCCTAACTCGCAGCTCTCCCTATTCAGAGATTTACAGACCATGCACGCTCTCTACATCTATATTGTTTCAGAGCACGCATGCACTATACATCAGATTTAATGTTTTGCAATTATACTTATTGATAATACTTTTAATAATATTATAATGATTATATATTTAATAATAAAATTATGAAAATACTTTTTAAGAATAATATAATGATTACTAATATAATGATTATAATAATATAATGATTAATTAATATAATGATAAATTAATCATACTTTTTGAAGCCCTAAATTTAATTTTTATTTGTATGTAACCTTGGTGTTGTAATCTTGATAAATACTATCATAAAATCAATGAGAGATAAGAATAACAGTATTAGATATTATAAGCAAAATTTATTAATTTTAATTAAATATATTTATTTGTTATTCAATATCACATCAGTAATGGATTGTAATGAGTCATTTCTCATAATAATTAAATATGTAATTCAAAAGTTTCATTTAAAATATTATGATCTTTATATATTGTGGCAACTTTAAATTAAATATTCAATTACATTTATTTCTTAAAAATAAGTTCGTGTATTTAAAATTTTTCAACTGAATTATAATAGGGGCATGAATGACCGAGTAAGCTAGTGCTCTGGTGCTCGGCACCCCAGATTTCGGGTTCGAGCTCTGGCAGGTGCCATGGATGTTTGTAGTGATTCGGTATCCACTTTGCCGCAGGTCCCGGTCTCATATGAGCGTTGGGCGTAGAGCTGACAACCCTTCCCCTTCAAAGGAAAACAATCTCTCGTCTCGAAATCTACCAGTAGGTAGACGGCCTTGGCCCACAATAGGGCTGTTGAGCTGATGGCAAATTATGATAAGATCATTTCTAAATTCAATTGAAATAAAAGAAGAAGAATAAATTGTTATATTTTTAAAATATTTTTTATATATGACATTTAATAAATAATTCTTAATTTAATTAATAAATTTATTAAATATTTTCCTTTTTATAGATATATATTTATATATTATAATTTAATGTGTGTAATTAATGTGGATTCATTTCAAATATTTTACATAATTATTAATTCAAATAATAATTTGTAAACACTGTCAGAGTATAATAAAATTTTAATTATATTTTAATATTAATTTTTAAATATTCTCAGAATATAATAAAGCTGTTCTGTATGCATACAAAACTTTAAATAACATTTTTAATTATTCTTGAATATCACTAACGCCTCAAAACGAAAAAATTATAGCTGTAAAAATGAGACAATAAATGGTTAATTCCAATTCATTTAAATTCCTACCCATTTAAAATTTGTTAACTTGAATTCATATTACGATTAGTTCAACATCATTGTGGTTATTATTCGTAGAGTTCAGATATATTTTTACTCATTTATAAAAGTTCCGGAATATTGTTTAACCACCCAATAGATAAATATTAAAGTTGAAATCATATTCCTTTAAGGTACAATGTACTCATTCTTTAAGCAAAATATAATTTATTCCAACCTCCAATATACTGAATGCAATTTTTGTCCAACCTGGATTACACTTATCGCTTCTAAAATAAGCACAGGTCTTGCTGAAAATTGCCATGAAAAAAAAAAAAATATTTGAACAAGAAAGTTCAATTTCGATTTAGCCCAAAAAAATGCACGAATACAAATTCACTCAAGCTTTCAAAGTCTACAAACTCAGAATCTTTCAATTGACTCATTTTACATATCGTAAAAGTATATCATTTAAAAAAAAATAATAACTTTCACGCCAGAATCGAATTCAATTCCCGCCCTGCACATAACTTTAACCAAATATTCTGCCTAACAAATGGAAAAATATGGAAACGTTAGCGTAATTTATGAGTGGAATTCCAACCCCCATTCTATTCTTTGTCATGTATTGGGTAATTCTCGACTTTGATTCTTCTGCCCCCCAGGCCCAACCCTGCAGACGAATTCTAGAGGAAATAGAGGGGTGGGGGCAAGGGTGGACCACCACTGGGAAAGAGCATTCGAACCATCAACGTACACCGTTCCCCATTTTCATTTCATCCTGGTGATAATAAAATATTGAAAGGGGGCGTCTAAACATTGGATACGTGATCTGGCGAAAAGGGATGTTAATTTTTTTTTTTTTCTTTTATTGAAAATAATTGATAAAAAATGTTAGGTATACTGTTGTATTGTCTAATCTCCAAGAAATTGAAAGATTTCTCATTTGTGTCTGTCTCAATAGAATTATAAGGTTACAGTGATAATAATAGTTAATGATATGAATAATGAATAATAATAATAATAATAATAATAATTATTATTATTATTATTAATCGATGCTTTTTCTCTGTTGAAAGTAATTGAATAAAAATGTCAGGTATACTGTTATATTGCCTAATTTCCATAAAATTGAAAGATTTTTCATTTGTGTGTACAGCGATTATATAGAATTGTAAGGTTACAGTGAAAATGAATAATGAATGATAATAATAATAATTATTATTATTATTCAAAAGAATTATAAGATTACAATGAAAATGAATAATGAATAATAATAATTATTATTATAATTTTTTTTTCTATTGAAAATAATTGTATAAAAAATGTTAGGTATACTTTTATATTGTCTAACACCCATAAAATTGAAAGAATTCTTCCTTTTTCAGCAATTCAATAAAATTATAAGGTTACATTGGAGACGAATGATGAATAATCATAATAATAATTATTATTATTATAATTGATAATTTTTTTCTTTATTGCAAATAATTGGATAAAAGTATGCTAAGTATATTGTTATATTGCCTAACCTTCATGCAAAATTGAAAGATTTCTCACTTATGTCAGGCGATTCAATAGAATTATACGGTTACAATGATAATGAATAATGAATAATAATTATTATTATTCGATATTTTTTCCACTTATTAAAATAATTGATAAAAAAAATTTTAGGTATACTGTTATATTGCATAACCTAAAATTGAAAGATTTCTCAATAGAAGATTGAATAGAATTATAAGTTTAAATGAATAATTATAGTGTAAACGAATAATGAATAATAATAATAATTATTATTATAATTCGATATTTTTCTCATTGAAAATAATTGATAAAAACAAATGTTAGGTATACAGTTATATTGCTCTAACCTCCAAAACACTGTAAGATTTCTCACTTGTGTACAGCGATTCAATAATAGAAAAGATAAGGTTGCTGTGAAATGAATAATAATAATTATTATTACTATACGATAATTATTAATTTATTTTTATTAAAACATTTTTACATCCGAAGGTGTCATAAAAAATATAATGTTAAATGCTAAGTTTGATAAATATAACTAAAATTTAAATACATTTTAAGATAAAAAATATTTTTTTATTTCTATAGTACCATAATACGACATATAATCATTACTTGTTTTCATTACTAAATCTTGCAAGAATTTTTATTCTTTATGAAATTTTGATGAATTTTTACAACAATTATTGATTTGGGCCAGTGATTCAATAGAATTAGAATGTTACAGGGATAATGAATAATAAGAATTCTTATTATTATTCGATAATAAATAACTTATTTTTATTAAACTTTTGCATGTGAAAATGTCATAAACTTATGATGTTATGCTCTAAAAATGTTAAATATAATTAAAATTTGCCATTTTTAATTTATTTATTTTTACAAAATCTTCCAAAATATTTTGTTTTATTATGACATCATAAATAAGTTTTTTAATTTACTTTTAAAATATTTTACAAAAAATGCATATACAAAAATATGTATGGTGTATGACATTAAAATGCATTCTTTCATTTTCTACATTTTCATTTTTGTAAAATTCCTTGATTTATCATAAAAGTATTGTTATATCAATACATCTATAATTAGCACACACACACACACAATAATTTTTGAGGAGTTAAATCTCAATATTTGAGTGTTTTTATACCTTCTTGAAATTTTGTAAAAATAGCATACATCAGTAATACTAGCTTAACTATGTATGCTGGATAAAATCATTTTTGGATTTGTAAATAAAAATAAAATTGGATGTCCCAAAACAAGTATGATGCATATCTGTCCATAATTAAATGGAAACTTTTATAACAATACACATAATGAATAATGCTGATTACAGATTGCCATTATTTCGTTAATGTTTCCTAATGATTTAAACATTAAGATAATATACGTGATTTACTCCCTCAGAGATATAATAGAAAGGCATGCACCTTGTAATAATTGAGAAATTCATTGAAAATGTTTACTTAAACAGCGACATTAGTTTGAATATTCAATAAAAAGGAGCATCTAAATATTTAATTTTGTATCATTCAATTTTAAGTGAATTAAATCCAAATAGAGTTTTCATTATTTATGCAATAAGACATGTAATATATTTTCATGGCAGTTTTATTTATTTTTTAAATTATGAAGAGGAGAAGTGTATTATCTATTGTATCAAGCAAATAGTGCTAATATTTAAGTACCATTAATATCTTGAATATATAATTTAAATTATTAAAAAATCAAAATCAAAATGCTTTTACAGTTTGATTCCATAAGAATTTCAAAATATTTGGTGTTTATCTACCTAAAAGGCAAAAATAAAAACATCAAATTATTTAAAACAAAACTAAAAATAATAATAAATCTTATTTAAATTAATTTGTAAATTTTAAAAGAAATATATTTATATGTTGTTACGTCTCGGCAAATTTTACTTACAAACATTATATAAATATAATACATATATCGTCATTGTTTCGACCCAGATTTGGTCGAGCAGACATACACTACTCATTATACATGATACCGAATATCTGCTGTCTTATTTGAGTGATGGGTTTATTATGTATTTTCAAATAACATACATTCCTCTCCTGGGAATGAAACGCCAAACTCTTCTCGTGAGAAAAAAATTCTCCATTATGTTAATGCTAAATTAAATATATTAAAATACAATAAATCCAGTATTTACATTATTTATTTTTACTTTTACATTATTGTATAATGCCTGTTAACTCTGAATCTGAATTATTTTCACCGTATATATTTTTAAACTTTATCAGATTCAGTAGATCAGAAGACATTCCATTGATTTTACGAGTTGATAGAATGATTCTTGTAGATTCTATTTTTAGAGGTTTGTTTGTTAAAAATTAAGATGTCCCAGGAAGAAGCGTTGTTATTCGAAGTAGTATTTTTATAAAATTATTATCGTTTGAGCTAAAAACTTTAGTATGCATATAAAAGTTTTGTAGAAAAAAAATTGTGTAATTATTTTTTAAACATTAATTTTAATTTTTAACTTGATTTTATAAGAAAGTTTCAATTTTATAAGAATGCAAGAAGGTTTTATCACTCGCGAAATTATTTCGCTTTGCAATCCTGAAGAATTAGCTTAAAATCGTTATTTTTAATTTTCTTTTAAAAAATCGATTTTTAAGCAAATAATAAACATACAATTATATAAATATTAAAAGTTTTTAAACTTATAAAAATTCATCTAGATCTTTTCGGAATCTATTTTGGATTTTTCTTTATGCCTTTGAATGTAGAACAGTCTAAAAATTTATTCTAAAAAATATTTTAATCGTGAAATGGATAATTTGAATTTAATATAAGTGGGTAGTTATTGATAATGATTATAAACTGAGCTGTAATTATGTAATTATTGGTATTTCATTACAAATAATGATATTAGTATTAACCGAGACATTTTAGAATGTTTAGATATAACTTTTTTTACCTAATGATGGCGGTAGTTTGATGGAAGAACAAAAAATGTTAGCCTAACACTGGAAAAGTACTTATTTTTTCATGCTTTATTTAAGTATTTGGAATTTTCAGAAATTAAGCAAAATATTATCTATATTGGATGTATTCGAAAACGTAAAAAACTTTTCAGTTCTTTTTTTTTTTTTTACCCCATCGAGCATAACTTTGAACCATCTAGATCATCGTAGATTAAAATGTAAAAGGCCCATATCTTTTGGCAATTAGCATAATATATCTTTTTGGTGAGTTAACGCACATTTAATACTGAGAAATATGTTTGACTGATGGAAAACAAATACTAAGATATAGAATTGCTCAAATTTCAAAATCAATACACAGAATATTCTAGTAATGCAATTTCACTGCATTTATATATATATATATACGATAAGAAAAAAATCTTTTTTAAAGATACAAATATATTTCCATTCAATGCTATTTTTGTTTCCATTCTTTTAAGCATGCGTCAATAAAATACAAATCAGCTATCAAAACATACACAATACAAAGAAAACATAAGCCAAGATTATAAATAATAATGCATTTCACAAATATAAATTATTAATCTTAGCATCTAATGGAAAATTTATTCGGTATACATTTATTCATTTAAAAACATTAATGGCAACATTTTCTACACATTGAAAGTGCTATTAAAATTTTCTATGATCAACCTCATTGCAGAAAAAAAAATAAGCAATATAGTTATTTTTTAAATGATTTTTAAGGTAAAAAACAACCAAGAATTTAATACTGATAAAACTAATAAAACAGAATACAAAATTTAATTATTTGTCATTATAAGATAATAAAGCTGAAATATTATCAAAAATTGAGCGTATGGTACCAAAGGCCAGAGAGTAACAATTTGGCCATCAGACCGCTTTAATAATATTAATTTTAGTATAAGCACATAAACCAGCAAAATATATTTCAAACATTTTTCCTTCTAGATATTATCTTATTCTTTGAACTTGTAGTATAAGAATCGTTAATAAATTCGTTGCTTGTCTGTGATTAGAAAAAAGGATACATCATTTAGGGTTTCAGACTATAGCGTAACTTTATTTTTTGAACCGTATTTATAACAAACTGTTAACTTTGAAACACGAAATCTTAATGCATGTAAATGTTAACAAAAACATTAAAAGGTAAACTTTATTTCTATAGATGTCTTAATGTCATAAAAAAAATTCACCATACCTTTATTAATTACGGTTCTTTTTGTATATAGTATAAAACACTCTTAATACAACAATTAGTCATCCAGTCATTTTTTAAGCTAGAAATAATTTTGCAATTAAATGAACTAATTAACCGAAAAATCAATAAAGCTCCTGCCGAGAAGTGAATGAAATTTATCAGTAATTTATTATAATTAACCGCAATTAATATTCCAATCAAAAACTCTTACTAAAAACGAAACTTATAATTATTTTTTTAACTGCAACACACATCTACCTGCCCTACTAATGAATATGCAACAATGACGTTTAATTTCTCATGAAAATTCATCCTCTAAAATTAATTGCACGCATTTCAATCTCAGGAAGAGAGAAAACTAACCACTAGAGACAGGTTTTTACCTCATACCCCAGATGGAACAAAATCGTCTGCCTTTGATGGATGTTTCTCCATTGCAGGGTGCGTGGGAGGAAGCTTATGGGAACGTCATCAGAGCCAGAGATTTTGATCAGTTGGTTGATGGATGAGGATTATGGGAATATGTCGCGAGGTAGCATGGGTAATAGTGACAGATGATATCACTTGCTATCACTTGTATAACTTTATGAGTTTTTAGTGTTATTTAATGTATGGATAGACAGAAAGAGTTGACAAAAACTTTCACTGCTATAGAAATGGTTCAAGAATTAAATCTTAAATAATACATTATTAATAATTTTTTATATGAATTATATTTATATTTGTCTTATTTTTATAAAGATAAATTAAGAATATCGTGATTATTTTCATATCATAAAACTTTTTGAAATTTAAGTATGTATAGGTTACCTTGGATAATTTTAATTGAATAATTTTTACTTGCATGAGTGTAGGTGTTACTATATCCGAAAATAAATATTGTGACTTTCATGTATAAATAAAAACTAATGTTAACGTGGGTTCCGAACCACTTACAAATATTCGACATAAACAATGAATCATAAACAAGTCACGATGCAATTTGTAACTTATTTTTGATTAGAAAAATATATGTCATTTAAGGTTTCAGGCTATAGCGTAACTTAATTTTTTGAAACGTATTTATGAAATTCTTAACGTTGAAATTCGTTAAAAATATGTTGTTTTAATTATTTTTTGTTAATATTTCCATAGATATCTAGATTTCGAGAGAGAAACACATCATACCTTATAAATTAAGGTTTCTTTTGTATATATTATGGAACAGTCTTAATAAACGACTTGTCATCTAGACTTTTTCTTAAGCCTAGTGTGAAAAATAATTTTTGCAATTAAATGAACTAATTAGCCAAAATAAATAAAAACTTACCGAGAAGTAAATGAAATTTATCAGTAATTTATTATAATTAGTCGCAATTAATATTCCAATCAAAATACTTGCCAAAAATGAAACTTCTAATATTTTTTTTTAACTGCAACACAAACCTACCTGCCCCACTAATGAATATGCAACAATGACGTTTAATTTCTCATGAAAATCATCCTCTAAAAATTAATTGCGCATTTTCAATCTCAGGATAGGAAAAAAAACTAACCAATTAGAGACAGGTTTTTACTCATACCCCAGATAGAAAAAAAAATCGTCTGCCTTTGATGGATGTTCTCTATTGCAGGGTGCGTGGGAGTGTTATGGAAGCGTCATCAGAGCCAGAGGTTTTGGTCAGTTGGTTGATGGATGAGGATTATGGGAATATGTCGCCGGCATGGGTAATAGTGACAGATGATATCGCTTTCTATCACTTGTATAACTTTATGAGTTTTTAGTGTTATTTAATTCGAGATAGGTAGGATAAATAAAGGGTTATAGAAAGTTCTTGCTGCTATAGAAATGGTTTTGTGAATTAAATAAATATATTCGTATTTATATTTTTCTTAGTTTTATACAGATAAATTAAGAGTACCTGGATTATTTTAGTATCATTAATTTTTTTTTTTCAATTTTTAAAAGTAATAAAGATAATAACATTTTATTTTTTGTATAAAAAAAGTCATATGTAAGATCTTAATATATAATTTATCATAATGAACTAAATATAAGACCTTTCGTTCTTCTTGTTTAACATTTTAACCGTGGATAATTTTAAGTGAACCATTTGTTTACACTTACATGAGTGCAGGTTATACTTTATCCGAAAATAAAGTATTATAAGACTTTATATATGTGTAAAGGTCATATGCAAGTGAGTAATATATAATTTATTTAATGTAGAAAATATGTAAAGATCTTTTGTTCCATATCAAAATGTGTAACAGTTTTATATTAAACTAAATTATCATAAAAAAATTTTCGAATTTAAATGTAAAAATTATTTAATAGTATATATTACATTTATATATATATATATATATAAATAGGATCATATGTAAGACCTTTTGCTCCATAATAAATGTTTAACAATTTAACCGGGGATAATTTTAATTAAACTTTTTGTTACTTGCATGAGTGTAGGTGCTGCTTTATCGAAAATAGTAGTAATATAAGACTGTTTCATATATGTATGTAAGAGCTCAATATACAATGAATACTGTAAAGTAAATATGCAAGGCATTTTGTTCCATAATAAAATATTTATCATTTTAAAATAAAAGTAAAATGTGTATATGTCTATACGTTTATAATTGAATTATTTTATGATTTTATATGAATTTTCTTTTTTGGTAAAGTTAAAATATTTTTTTATTGATCATATTTTAATTTAATATTTACATATACGAGTAATAAGAATTTTGGCGGTATCTAGAAAATCTGTTTTTGTTTAATTAATTTGTATTTTGACAGCAACTTTTATCTGCTTTTCATAACGAGTGGCTCGAAACTTATAGTTCAAGAAAACTTTTAGGCGAAAATAAGAATTTTTAAGCAATGGTAGAGGCAGATGATTAATTGTTGTGTTAGACGAATACTAGTTGAGTTCTGATTAACAGTTTGAAAATGTTGTTTGTTCAAAAAGTGTTATGTTATTTAAATATTGTGGGGTTGTAAATATTCAATTTGTTTTGAACTGCACTTTATGTTGTACAATATTTCATTGTTAAGAGTTTTGTTTTGACTGTGTGTATTTTCGTTTTTATATTTGTATAAGTTTTTCTCAGCTTTAAGCTCAGCTGTGACAGCATCGTCACTATGATGACAGATGTGCTTTTGCTTTTAGGCAAATGTTGGATTTGCAAAGGCCTTAAAGTAATAAGGGATAGCTTATACCAAACTTGGTGATACTTCATGGAAATTCGGGGCGAGAGATATCACTTCCGAGTCTGAAGATCTCGATAACATGTCATTAGTGCTGAACTCCACAATATTTGCGTTCTCGATGTCAGAAGACAGGAAGGCCAATATTGACAAAGGTGAATAGGGAAAGGTACAACGAGATACTACTTACTACGAGATACTATGAAATAGGGATTACAACGAGATACTACTGTGTCCAAAAATAAGACCAATTTTCAGTTTAAAATTCACGGGGCTTCACTGGCACTGTTCTTGACATCTGTGGGAAATTGACGTCAAAATATTCATTAGTGTTTGAGTTACGCTTGGCTTTGGGAGATGCTAAAACTGATTCCGCAATTTATGGACATGTCTGAATTAATTGAGCAAATAACTTGCATTCAATTTTGTTTAGGGAAACATATAGAATGCTCCAGAAGTCATTCGGTGAGCATTCCTATCGGAAAGAAATGTTTAAAAGTGGTATAAGCAGTTCAAAGAAGGCAGGGAACGCATTGAAGACGAAGAGCCCTCTGGTCGACCATCAACTTCAATCAACAAAGCTCACGTCCAAAAAAATTAGAGATTCGGTGCTTGCAATCTGTCGATTTAGAATTAGAGACCTTTGCTGATGATGTTGGTATTTCAAAAGGATCGGTCAATTCTATTTTGGGCATCAAACGCGTCAAATCTCGATTGGTACCGAAAAACACTGATTGCGTCAGCTCACACTGCATGATTCTTCGTAACTTTTTTCACCAAAATGAAACCCTTATATGTCCACAACCACTGTATTTACACCATGCGATTTCTGGTTGTTTCCCTAAACTCAAAAGACCACTCTGGGGACACCGTTTTAAATCGATTGAAGAGATTCAACGTGAATCGCGCGCGCTTTGAAGGCCATCGCTGCCGATGACTTTTTAGAATATATTGAGGATTGAAAAAAGTGGCATAAGTGCATTGTGCCGGGAAGGAATTACTTTGAAGGCGATGAAATAAATGTGGAAGTATAAATGAAGAGTTTTTGAAAAAAAATATAATTGGTCTTGCTTTTTGGGCACAATAGTAGTCCTCTTGAGGGGGGTGCAAAAATAGCTCAATGATCTGATGTTTTTTGGTAGCTAATGCTTACCCGTATGTTTTAATATGTTAAAAACAGTAATGTAAAACGGAACCTTTCTGAAATGTTTTTGAAATAAGGGATAAGTTAGTTAAAGGAATCGTCGACACGGTGCCGAGTTTTGAAATCTGGCATGAGATAATTGATTCATGTATGGGTAAAGAGAGAAGGGAAAATCAAGATTATCTCTGCTTTCCGAGAGGCGGAGTTAACTCTTTAGTAAATATACTGATAAATATCGATAATGAATCATGCAAGTTCATTCCTCTGGTTTGAGCACTTTCGACAAAGCTGGCGGCTAATTTAGATACTCATCTCTAGCAGCCCACAAGACATAGAAAGTTTAAATATGTAAACTCTTGAACAGTGAACAGGAACTAGAGAACAGAGAATACGAGCGATGGAGTGTTCAATGGCGGGTTGAATTATAAATATAATTTAAGGGATCATTTTGAGAAATGCGGAAATATGTATAGATGCCTGAATTGTGGTGACAAATTTTCATACCAGGAAATCTCGGGGGTTTGGTTTCGTCACTTGCAAATAGTTGGCTCTCAATTGTAACTATCGTTGCAAAAGCCTTTTAATTGCAAGAGTGAGCTAGAATCGAGGAACGGAATGTCCCTCATGGAGAATCAAGTACGATTCAAAACTTTGTATGTGAAGAAATTGAGAGGTGACTTCGGAGAAGACGAACTTTGAAAATATTTCAACAAATAAGATGCCTCTGTAGGCGTAAATAGGGTGGTATATGTGGTAACTGGCAAGGAATGGTTACATTTTGTAGAAATAGATGATTATGAACAGTTCTAAAATCGTTCTTCACTGGCGTTAGATTAGGATCAACGTCTTGAAATCAAGGAAATTTTAGGGGGAAAATTGAAGTTTTTAAGAAAATGAAGAATTATAACTTAATTAGTTTTAGCTAAAATAAAAAAATTAAAAACTTCATAGCAATTTATGAATGTTTTGTGATCAATATTTATTATATATTTTTTTTTTTATTTAAGCGCCGAAATACTTTTTTTATGAAATTTTTGCCAGAAGCAACGACTTGAAGTCAAAGAAGCTTCTAGGTGAAAAATTTAAATTGTTAAGAAAAGGAAGAGGTTATAACTTAATTAGTTCTTGCTAAAATAAAAAACACAAACTTGTGCAATTTATGAATGTACTGTAATCAATATTTATTATATTCTTTTTTGATTAAAATATTTTGTTTAACGCCAACATATTTTGATTTATACGACAAATTTAAAATACAATTTTCAATTATTTTTCTAGTTTGTTTCACTAGCTGCATATGAATTTTTATTGATGTGCATTTGTAAGATTCCAAGATTTGTCTCAGAGATGATAATAATAAAAATACTAATTAATAAGACCACTAAAAGAGATTCCACGTTTCGTTTCAGACTTCTTATCCTTCAGATGATAATAATAAGAAACCATTGCTATAACTATTGCTCTTATCTAACAAAAATTAGAGACCTTTCAGAGTGTGAAAGATAAAAACCATTTCACGGAAACTTAAAAGCAAATAGTTGTTGGAAGTACTGTTTTTAGATTAAGGAAACTCATTTAAGAAAGTCTCCTTAAAAGTACTTTCTTCAAACATCATTTTGGTACGGACATTATCTGTAATAGTTTGGTTTAGCTATCGTGTTATGTTAAAATAAATTTTTTTAGAAATTATTTATTGTTATAAATTATAGTTAAAAATTTTTATTATTATTGTTATAAATTTTTCCAATTTGATATATTTTTGTATAATGCTCTGATTTAAACATATATATAAATTGCATATAAAGATAGTAGAATGTCCGAATAATGTTTCAATAACTCAGGTTCAAATCCGTTGGTAGCGTCTGCTGCAGTTACAAGCTTCAGAAATGAAAAAGACTCGATAGTGAATGTGATAACATATATATAGAGTCTCGCATGGACACTCAAGTTGATTGAAGGATTTTCCTCATGTTCTCCAATAAAATGCTCAAATGTGTTGTAGTTATCCCTACAGATTTTATTAATTGAAATATTCATTATGTTTCTCCCATAAATGACTATTTGTGGTATACATGTTTGAGTCCCGAGTCTCACCGATGCTTAAAAAATTTAAAAAAAAATAATTATAAAAACCCCGTTAAGATAACTTAATAATATTAATTTCAGTAAATCAATAGATATCAAATATATTAACTATAATAAGTTTTTCTTGGTTTCAAAATTGCAGATATGCATAAGTTTTGGGTTTCTTAATAATATTTTAATTAATAAATTTTTCCCTTACATAAAAAAAATTAGAAAAATTACTTATACAGTATGCATAACAAAAAGCCAAATTAGTGTTCTCTACAAGTAAATTATCATGTGCTTCACAGAATCAGAGTCCAATTATAAGAAAATACGTGCAGTGTCTGAGTTTGGTGAGCAGGGTGATTTATTTACAGCCATAAGGGTCCTTTTAATTAATATATATATATATATATCACCATGTCTTCACCGAGGATGGATATGAAAAATCCATAGGTTGCAGGTCTTGTTACTGGGCTCGAAGAACTAGAGGACCGAATATTCCATGAGCCGTCTTTAGATTTTCGTACAAAATTGTGGTGGAAAAGTTTTGACACAGGCTATCAAAAATGCACATTGGTTAATGCTGAATATGTTGCATATCTGACAATGTGACAATATTGACAATATTGGCAATGAATGATTAAATTCTATTCGATAATGTTTCACATAGGGATCTAAGGTTAAAAAGTTAATGTCTTTAGATAATAACAAAATATTTTTATTTTTAACTAGTGCAAGAAAGTTTCAATAGTTTTGAACTATCGAAATTCTTACACCATGCATTTGCATACAAAATAAATGCACATATTTTACAATATATATTTAGAAAAAAATTAGCAATTTAAATTTGTTTTTAACAAATCAACTGTTAATAAATATACAAAATACAAATTATATTTATTAATCTCTGTTATAATTGATTACAGATATTATCATCTGATGATGATCAGATATCTTCAACATCTTTTTTATCCTATACCAAAGATAGAATTTTTCACAAATTGCACTAATTTTGAGAACTTATCTCGATCAAAAATTTCTATACCACTTCAGGCAAAAAGTGAATGATTTTATTTTTTGTTGAGAGTATTTTTTCCCGTACTTTTTATATTTTTTTTTTTTTAGTTAAGTCTTCGACTTTCCGACTCCCTCAAACAACGTTTATCTTATGAGATTATTTTTCGAAGTAAGCGCTGGAGGGCTTTAGTACTTTTCTGTTCCTGCCTTGAGTCGGATGTCGATGCTATTTAACAGCATATATCATTTTCAAGCAACTTAAGAGTTTTATCCTTACAGTTAAAGTTTGAAATAAAAATTACTTAAAAATAGTTTGGTACTAATAAAACTGAAACTGGAAATCAAACTATTTTGACCGTAATAAATAGCAAATATACAACATGTACTATGTATATTATATATATATATATAGGGGGAATTATCAAAATAATGGAAACACCATAGAGTTTTAAAGAATCTTTTATTAGTATGGTGTAGGGTCACTTTTGACATGTAATACAGCTTGATTCGTCTAGGAATCGATTCATACAAGAGTTTAATAGTGTTTAGAGGAATGCTGTACCATTCTTCATGGAGATATCGTGAAAGTTCTGGGAGAGATACCGGTGGAGGATATCGATTCCGTATTAAACGCTCTAAAAAATAACCATACCGGCTCAATGATATTGAGGCCGGGTGATTGTGCGGGCCAAGGTAGATGTTTAACTTCATCCTTGTGTACATCAAACCATGATTGGACAAGTCCCGCTGCATGAATGGGTGCATTATAATATTGGAATATTCCACTTCCTGCTGGAAACAAAGCTTGCATCATAGGGATGAACGTGGTCAGCTAAAATTTCTCTATATTTCTCCCCAGTGATCCTTCCTTTCAGGGCTACGATTGATCCAGCAGAAAGCCACGACACGGCTGTATGTATATAATGTAGATTTGTTTCGTAACAAATTAAATTAAAATTTTTAAAAGAGCTATTACATTTAAAAGGTAATTTTTAATTGCCACTTACAGCGCATAGATACAAACATATTCACAATGCATGTGATCACCCATTTGTTATGCTAATGCCATTCACAAACAAAAATTGAGGAAAATTTAAATTTACTAGAAGTGTACTAGTGTGTATTTACTTTGTGTACTTTATACACTGTCGAAAATGCTGTATATCTAAAACTTTTTGAACTATTTACCACTTTATTTTTGAACTGTAACCGTACTTCGGTGTAAGAACTCTCCCCACACTTCATTGTTGGTAATCACCTCTGGTAGACACGAGTTTTTGCTTCTGCATATCTAATATTATTTTGTGTATATATATCGTCATTTGTAGTGTGTCAAATTAAAGAATTTGAAAAAAATTAAGGAAGTACTTGAATTGACTGACTACATCCAGACCTTTTGAATATCTGATTATTCGTTGGACTGGAATTTTATATGAAATTTTCTAGTTTAGCGGATTGTTTGGTGAGTAAAATACACCTCGACCTATTCATAGCCTTGTAATAACGCTAGAAGTATGCAAAAGGACGTGAATTCGAGTCACTCAATTTATTTTAAAGCACTAATGAAATAAAACATATAAAATAGTCATTAATATTTAACATGCCTAAAAAACACTAAAATGATACTCAGAAATTGCAAAATGTGGGTGATCATTGCTTTTCTTGCAGACTCAAGCACCAAATGTCATTTTTATTTTTAAGATCACACAACAAAAAGTTTTTCGGTTAAATACCGTTCAGATTTTGATGAAAGACTGTTTAATGAAAGGGATTCAGTTGTAGTTTAATAAAAAGTAAGTTTAATGCTATTTCAAATAGTACATATCAAAGTTTACCAGTCTCCATAACTTCGATATGTTGTGTTGAAAGATTTTAAATTTACTTTTTATAAAACTAGAACTGAATCCCTTCATTAAACAGTCTTTCATCATTTTCATTCAGTCATTTTAATCAGAAAAATTTTATTGTTTGGATTTTTTATTGTTTGGATTTAAACATCAGTATAATCAGACGTGTGGCTTCTTTTTAAGCATTTTAAAGAATATTATATTTTCCTTTTAATTTTTTTGAATGTTTTATCCCGTTAAGTATAGAATAATTCTAATGATTAGTTATTAGAGTCATGTTGTACTGTGTAAGCTCTTAAATATTAGAAGAATAAAAGTATTTTTCTAATCAATAAATTAAAACAAATACATTAAATAAAATATTTGTTTTAATTTATTGATGAAGGTTTGTTGGAAAATCCATTGTATACTTTATGGAATTTCAAATATCATGAACCATTTTAAAATTGCTCTAGTTATTGGGATTACTGCCGGTAATACATACAAGTATTAGTTCAAAAATATTTTTGATCACAAATATTTCAATAAAGGAAATAAGGAAATGAAACATCTAAATTACTTTTTAATCCTATGTTCTCTTGGTTACAACTAAAATTGAATCAAATACTAACAAACTGTTTAAATCAATATAAAGTTCACCATCAAATTCTTTATTTATTATTTTCTGTACATATGTAATACAAGAGCTTACGAGTATTTTTTATGCATGTGGTCTGCATAAGTATATTATATACTTAACATATTCATTTTAATTATAGGAATAAAAGGTTATTATTCATAAAATATACAGTTATTTAATGATGTAATTAGTGCAAATCATCGTATATATGTATTATACGTATCAAGTGAAATGTACAATATCATGTCGATTTTAAACTTGCTTTCAATAAAGTTATTGTGATTGCTTCCAGATAATACATGCAAGCTTTTTAATTTGTTCACCATATTTTTGAACATAAATATTTTCAATAAGGAATATAAACAAATAGAAACATAATTTTTTTTTTCCTAATCCTATGTTCTCTTGGTTACAACTAAAATTGGATCAAATAGTAAAACACTGTTTAAATCAACATAATGTTCAGCATCAAATTCTTTATTTAATATTTTCTTTGCATCAATATATACAAGAGCTTACAATTTTTTATGCTTGCATAAATATATGAACTCCTGGTATATACTTAACATTTTCATATTACAGGAATAAAAAGTTATTATTCATAAAATATACAGTTATTTAATAAAGTAATGAATAAGTCATATATTAGCTTACATATATATATTCATAACACGTGCAAGTTACATGTACGAAGAAAACAAGCAACTTCTAATCCTACCATAAGAGTTATGCAAATATAATGTACACAAGAATATATTTGTTTATTTTGTAGAAAGCTTGAAAGGAACCTATTTTCATTCAGAAGAATTCATTAATATTTAGATGAGAAAGCAGTACGAAGTATAACGATCATATTGCGCTAAGATTTTTGTAAGATTACGACATGTATGATAAATATTAACCTATGTATATTGTGACAAACATTGGTTGAATTTACAATGATGTCGTCTATTTAAAAAATATTACAATTGGGGTATCTTGGCAGACGTAATCTTATTCAACAAACTTCGCCTAATATAATAGTTGGGGAAATTGAATAGCTTTCATTTAAAGAAGATGTCTTGATCTACAAATAGTTTCGAAGCATAAAATTTTCTGAAATGATTTTCAATAACAGTGATCCTTTTAACATTGAGTGTAAATTATATTTTTTAATAATATTTGCGCGTAATGAAAATTCATATAGTACTTGAAAAGGAAAACCCATACAAAAAGGTGATGTAGATTTTCCTTTAATAAATTTAAATTGTTGTACACTATTAAGTGCAATATATAAATATATATATATATATATATATATATATATATATATATATATATTATATATATATATATATATATATATATATATATATACAATATTGAATACCTATATTTAAAATATTTTTAAAAAACAAGATTTCTTAAAAGTTGCATTGGTAAACATCATATTAAAAATTAATAGAAGTATAAATATTTCAAAGTAAACGCCTGCATGCAATATAATAATACAGATTTTACCTTTAATAAATTTAAATTTTTGTACACTATTGAGTGTAATTTATATATACAGAATATAATATGTAGTACAATATTGAATACATATAATTAAATCACTTTAAAAAAACCAAGATTTCTTTGAAAACTACCTAAGTAACCGTCATATTTGAAGTTATTAGAAGTATAAATATGTCAAAGAATAAATATTTTGAAAAAAATTTTATTTATTTTGCATTATTAATAATATTTTGAAAATTATCTTAGCGTCGAATTTAAAAATAATTTATTCAAATAATTATTCTAGTTCACATCTAATGTAAACTCCTATATGTAATATAATGATGCAAATTTTACTTTGATGAATTTAGATTATTATATATTTTTAAGTGTTATATAATACAATATTGAATCCCTAAATTTAAGATATTTTTTTTAATAAAAACAAGATTTCTTTGAAAACTGCGTTTGTACACGTCTTATTTAAAGTTATTAGAAGAATAAATATAAAATAATTTTGAAATAATATTTATTTTACATTACATATAATAGATGTTTAATTAATACAATCGGCTTGAAGTGTTTGAATTCATAAGTTGTAAAGTATGACTTATTAAAAAACTGGGAATAATTTACAATAAGCAAAAATATTCCTCCTAAATCATTACATAATATTCGAATTTCTTTAAAATTAAAAAAAAAATTATGAAACAATTATTTAAACAAACTATTAGAAAACAAATATTTATTAGAAACATTTACTTGAAATAAATGTCTCATAAACATGAGCTCAGCATTCAAAATATTATTGCAATATTTCAACAATTAAGTCAGTCTCATATTTAAACAGAATTGATTTCAAAAAGTATTCTAGCTTTACATCTAATGTAAAAGCTTATGTAATATAGCATATAATGTTACATTATATAATTATTTGTTATTTCATGAATACTAGAGCAAGTCTTAAATTAAAAGTTTTATAAGCACAACATGTTCTGAATGAAAAGAAAATTAAAAATCATAAAATAATTTAATAAAAATCATTTTTCCAAAGATGTCTTCATTTTTTGCAAGTTCTTAAATTAAATTATTCAGATAGTAAACTTTAAAAAATTTTTTGTAGAATATCTAAAAATTGCGTTAAATCATTTTAGAATTTTTAGAAACATTTTAATTGAAAGTATTGAGACTTTTTTAAATAAATATATTTTCTTGTGATTAAAGTATTATTAATAATACATGCAGAATATATAGAATTCTCCATAAATTGACGATTAAAAAGGTACAGTCACAATGTGTATTATGTTCAATTAAAAAAATTTAATAGAGCATTAAATAAACAACGCAAATCGTCCTTCTTCCTTATACACACAATAGTTCTTTTTCAGCTGTCTTAAAAATAACATCTCCATAGAATATTAGTGTCTACTACAGGCTTGAAATATATTAACGAGAATTTTAAATTAATATCAAGCCGTTTTTGTGATTCATGGACGTAGCATTACGCATAACAATTTAAAGTACAACTTTGATATATTTAAAAGATTCTACACACTCCCACATAAAAAAAAAAAAGAAAATTTTTTTCAATTTTCAGCTATTGTATTTTATAGCTACCATTACTTTAATCACTTTAAATTCAGAAAGAATTATAAAGCAGAAATGAAATTACACCCTGGTAGTTGCATGTTGAGAACGGTAGAAAGGAAATAAGAATTATGATTTGCATTTCAATCTCTACGAAATATTAAGTCTATTATTTTAATTCGGTTGAATCACCTAGATAAATATGAGCAATATATTTTCAGGAAAAAAAATATGTGACGCATTAAATAAAGGAAGAAGGATTAAAATTAAGTGCATTGTTTTCAATCCGGATTACTGAATTGTTTCCTTGATGACTTTTCATGTATTTAGATTGGATTTTATTTTTCTTTCTCCATCACACAGCCAGAGGAATGAAAAATATATTACTGTGACTAATATCTTACAGTACAGGTTTCTTTTATTTATGTTTCTTTTTTTCATTTTGATAAATTTCCGATCTATATCCATTGATTACTATTAATTAACTATTTTAATTTCAATTGGTAGTTTTAAAAATTTCCAACTTTTTAAATGAACAATCAAAATGGTTTCCTGTAATAGAAATATTAGAAATATGGAGATTAATTTAAATTCAATAAACAAAATGTCCCATCATTACAGGATGTTGTTAGAAATCAAAGATTCTGTTATAAAACTATTTTATAATTCTTTGTAAGCATTTGACATTTATTATAATACTGAAATAACACTAACAATTTCTTAAATATGAAACTATATCATATTTAAGAAATTTATGTATGTTTTAAGAGATAAAATTAACATCATTTTAGTGTGTTAACACCTATCCATGTTATATTTAAAGGAAAATAATTTCAAAAGGTGCTATTCCAGTTTGTAGATAAATTAAAGTATTACTCTAATGATTTAAAAATAATACATGTAGAATACAGGTAATTATCCGTACGTAGGCAATTATAAAAAGTTATAGTCATAATGTGTATTACGTATACTTGAAAAATATTTTTATCGAGTATTAAATAAACAACGTAAATCGTCCTTCCTTCTTACACACACAACAGCTCTTTTTCAGCTGTCTTAGGAATAACGTCTCCGTAGAATATTAGTGTCAACTGCAGGCTTGAAATGTATTACCGAGAATTTTAAATTAATTTCGCGCCGTTTCCTTGATTCATGGACATAGCATTACGCATAACAATTTAAAGAACAATTTTGAGATGATATTTAAAAAATTCTACACACATAAAAAAGAAGAATATTCAATTTTCAGCTATTGTATTTTATAGCTACCATTACTTTTATCACTTAAAATTCAGAAAGAATTATAAAGTAGAAAGAAAATTACAGCCCTGGTGGTTGAATGTAGCGAACTGTAGAATGGAAATAAGAATTATGATTTGCATTTCAATCTATACGAAATATTAAGTCTATTATTTTTAATTTGGTTGAATCACGTGGATAAATATGTGCAATATATTTTTTCAGGAAAAAGAAATTATGTGACATTAAATAAAGGAAGAAGAATTGAAATTAAGTGCATTGTTTTTCAACTCGGATTACTGAATTGTTTTTCCTGATAACTTTTTCTAGTATTTAGATTGTATTTTATTTTATTTTTCTTCATCACAAAGTCAGAGGAATCGAAAATATATTACGGAGACTAATATATTACAGTAAAAGTTTATTTTTATTTATGTGTCTTTTTTTACAGTTTGATATCAATATCCAAATCCAATATCCGTATTTATTTTTTTTTTAGAACTTTATTTACAATTGGTTGTTTTAAAATTTATTCAATATTTTGGTTAAATTTCATGATTAGGACATAAAGCAGAATTTGTAATCTGTTTGAAAATGTAATAAATATTTAAAACGATATAAAAAAAAAAAAACTATTTTATATTCATAGATTCGAGTTAGTAAATTTTTATACTTTCTCATTACAATTGGAAACACATAAATTATTTTTTTAATCCTATTTTCCTTTTGGTTGCAACTCAAATTGAATCAAGCACTAAAACATTTTTTAAATCAATTTAATATTTAGCATCAAATTTTTTTATTCATTATTTCCTTTGCATTAATATATATATATATATGAGTTTACAAGTGGTTTTTATGAGTGTGATCTGCATAAGTATATGAACTTCTTATTATATCTACTCCGTACACTTAACATTATCATATTATAGAAATAAAAAGGTTATCATTCATAAAATATACAGTTAATTAATAAAACAATGAATACGTAATATATATTTTACACATATATTCATAACACGTACAAAGAAAACAAGCTACTTCTAATCCTACCATAATATTTATGAAAATATAATGTGCATGTGAGTACTTATATTTGTTTATTTTCTAGAATACTTAAAAGGAATATAAAGGATATTAAAGATCTGTTTTAGAAAAATATTCTATATTAATTTTAAAATATGTGACATGTATTTTAAAACTAAAATAACACTAACAATTTTTTAAATATGAAACTATACAATTGAAACATCATTTTATTGAGTTAACATCTATTCATATTGTCTTTAAAGGAAAATAGTTTCAAAAGGTATTATACTGGCTTGGGTCTAGATTAAAGTATTATTCTAAATATTTACTAAAATAATACATTTAGAATGCAGAGAATTCTCTGCAAATTGACAATTAAAAGGCTACAGGCACAATGTGTATTATACCCATTTAAAAAAATTAATCGAGCATTAAATAAACAACGTAAATCGTCCTTCCTTCTTACATACACAAATAGTTCTTTTTTCAGCTGTCTTAAGAATAACATCTCCGTAGAATATTAGAGTTAACTACAGGCTTGAAATGTATTACCGAGAATTTTAAATTAATTTCACGCCATTTTCATGATTCATGGGCATAGCATTACGCATAACAATTTAAAGAACAACTTTGAGATAATATTTAAAAGATTATATTCACACACACACATAAAAAAAGAAAGAATTTTCAATTTTCGGCTATTGTATTTTTATAGCTACCATTACTTTTATCACTTTTAAATTCAGAAAGGATTATAAAGTAGAAGGAAAATTGCACCCCTGGTGGTTAAATGTAGCAAACGGTAGAAAGGAAATTATAATTATGATTTGTATTTCAATCTCTACGAAATATTAAGTCTATTATTTTTAATTCGGTTGAATCACCTAAATAAATATGTTCAGTATATTTTCAAAAAAAATTATGTGACGCATTAAATAAAGGAAGAAGGATTGAAATTAAGTGCATTGTTTTCAAACTCGGATTACTGAATTGTTTTCCTAATGACTTTTTCTTGAATGTAGATTGATTTTATTTTATCTTTAACCGTCACTATTCAGTGGATGGAAAATATATTACGGAGACTGATACCTTACCATATAAGTTTTTTTATTTTTGCTGCTTTTTACAGTTTGATAAATTTCAAATTTAAATTAATGCATAAGATTAATTTCAATTGTTTTAGATTTTTATTTACAAATGGTTGTTTTTTAAATATTAATATCAAAGATCTGATTATAGAAAACTGTTCTATAATTATTTGTAATTATTTGACATAATAACACTAACGATATCTTAAAAATGAAACTATACCATTAAAACATCATATTAGTGTGTTAACATTTATCCACGTCGTATTTAAAGGAAAACAGTTTCAATTTATACCCGTACGTACCTAGCAATTAAAGTATTACTCTAAAGACTTTAAAAAATAATATATGCAGAATACAGAGAATTCTCCGTAAATTGGCAATTAAAAAAAAGATACTGTTACGAAGCATATTATGCTCACTTAAAATTTAATCCAGCATTAAATAAACAACGTAAATCTTTTCTTCCACCTTACACACAATAGTTCTTTTTTCAGCTGTCTTAAGAACAACATCTCCGTAGAATATTAGTGTCAACTGCAGGTTTGAAATATTACTGAGAATTTTAAATTAATTTCACGCCATTTTTGTGATTCATGGACATATCATTAAGTATGAATAATTTAAAAACAACTTTGAAATAATATTTAAAAGATTCTACACACTCACACATAAAAAAAAAAAAAAAAAGAATTTTCAATTTTCGTTTATTGTATTTTATAGCTACCATTACTTTTTATCACTTTTAAATTCAGAAGAAATTATAAAGTAGAAAGAAAAATTACACCTGCGGTTGAATGTAGCGAACGGTAGAAAGGAAATAAGAATTATGATTTGCATTTCAATCTCCACGAAATATTAAATCTATTAATTTCACCAGTTAAATCACCTAGATAAATATGTGCAATATATTTCCCGAAAAAACATTATGTTACACATTAAAGATTATTCCTCCAATGATTCAGATGGAACATTTTATTTCTTGTATAGTGTGTCCCAAAACCACGTGCAAAGAAGTTATATTTTCAATAAAGAGGAATCGTTTAGAATAAAGTTAGGTTTACCCCCTTTACCTCCCTGAATATCAAATAAAAGGTGTATTTTGAAGAGAAAGCAGTCCTTTCATTAGGAAATATTCTAGAATATATAAAATGCTTAGGAATTCAAATCTTGCTTGCATTTTAGGACAATCTAGATATTATGTTTAATATATAAAGTACTATATTTGAAAATATTTCATGAAAAAACATAATATTTTAATTAACAATCCAGATGTTTTACTGTAATTGAAATATGAGAAAATTGCAGCTCTTTAAAGGTTATTTCATGTTCAATAAACAAAATGTCCCAACTGAATAAAGTAAAAGAAAATTACACCCTGTCATTTGCATGTAGCAACGGTAGAAAGGAAATACGAATTGTGATTTACATTTTAGTCTCTACGAAATATCAAGTCTATTATTTTACAGAATATTATCAGATATCAAAAAATCCTATTATAGAAAACTGTTCTATAAATATTTTCTAAACATTTGACGATAATTTTGATACTAAAATAACACTAAGAATTTCTTAAATACGAAGCTATACAATTAAAATATAATTTTATTGTGTTAACAATTATTTATATTGTATTTAAAGGAAAATAGTTTCCAAAAGAAACTATACCAGCTTGCTATCTAGATTAAAGTATTACTCTAAAGATTTAAAAATAATATATACAGAATACATGGAATTCTCCTCAAATTGACAATTAAGAAACACATAGCCACAATGTATATTACGTATACTTGAAAAATTTTATCGAGAATTAAATAAACAACGTAAATCGTCCTTCCTTCTTACACACACAACAGCTCTTTTTTTCAGCTGTCTTAAGAATAACATCTCGGTAGAATATTAGTGTCAGCTACAGACTTGAAATGTATTACCGAGAATTTTAAATTAATTTCAAGCCCTTTTTGAAATCCATGGACATAGCATTACGCATAACAATTTAAAAACAATTTTGCGATATTAGAAAATTACAGATTACTTCAATTGTTAGAAGTAAATACAATGAATAAAAAATATCTCATCTGAATAATTTCAGAATGTAATCAGATATCAAATATTACGTTTAATCAGATTAATCAGATATCAAATATTGCTCTTTAATTATTCATAACCATTTAACGTTTATTTTGATACTAAAATAACACTAACAAATTCTGAAATATGAAATTAAACAAATAAAACATCATTTAATTGTGTTATTTATCCCTGTAATATTTAAAGGGAAATAGTTTCAAAAGGAATTATAGCAACTTGTATCTAGATTAAAAAGTATTACTCTAAAGATTTAAAAAAATAATATATACAGAATACAGAGAATTCTCCGTAAATTGACAATTAAAAAGTGTACTGGCAAAATGTGCATTATACCCATTTAAAAAAAAAAAATTTAATCGAGCATTAAATAAACAACGTAAATCGTCCTTCCTTCTTACATACACAATAGTTCTTTTTCAGCTGTCTTAAAAATAACATCTCCGTAGAATATTAGTGTCAACTGCAGGCTTGAAATGTATTACCAAGAATTTTAAATTAATTTCACGCCATTTTTGTGATTCATGGACATATCATTAAGCATAAAAATTTAAAAGAACAACTTTGAGATAATATTTAAAAGATTCTACACACTGACACATAAAAAAGTAAAGAATATTCTATTTTCAGCTATTGTATTTTATAGCTACCATTACTTTTATCATTTTAAATTCAGAAAGAATTATAAAACAGAAATAAAATTACACCCTTGGTGGTTGAATGTAGCGAACGGTAGAAAGGAAATAAGAATTATGATTTGCATTTCAATTTCTACGAAATATTAAGTCTATTATTTTTTAATTCGGTTGAATCACCTAGATAAATACGTGCAATATGTTTCCCAAAAAAATTTATGTCGCACATTAAATAAAGGAAGAAGAATTGGAATTAAGTGCATTGTTTTCAACTCGGATTACTGAATTGTTTTCCCTGATGACTTTTTCTTGAATGTAGATTGGGTTTTATTTTCTCTTTATCTATCACACAGTTAGAGGAATAAAAATATATATGGAGACTACAGTACGAGTTTCCTTTTATTTATGTTTTTTTCAGTTTGATAAATTTGAGATTTAAATCCAACGCATACGATTAATTTCATTTTTTGTATTTTTTATTTACAATTGCTTGTTTTTAAATGCCAGTATCAAAGATTCGATTATGGAAAACTGTTCTATAATTATTCGTAATTATTTTTTACATAATAACACTAGAAATCTCTTAAATACGAAACTACACAAATAAAACATCATTTTGGTGTGCTATTTATCAATGTAGTATTTAAAGGAAAACCGTTTCGTATCTATATTACCTATTTCGTACCTAGTGATTAAAGTATTATTCTAAAGAATTAAAAAACTAATAAATGCAGAATACAAGGAATTCTCCGTAAATTAAAAAAAAGGTACAGTCACAATGCGTACTACGCTCACTTAAAAAAAAATTAATACATCACTTAATAAACAACGTAAATCGCCCTTCCTTTTACACACATAATAGTTCTTTTTTTCAGCTCTCTTAAAATAACATCTTAGTGTCAACTACAGGCTTGAAATATATTACCGAGAATTTAAAATTAATTTCACACCGTTTTTGATTCATGGACATAGCATTACGCATAACAATTAAAGTACAACTTAACAGATAATATTAAAAACATTTCACACTCACATAAAAAAAAAAAGAAGAATATTCTATTTTCAGCTATTGTATTTTATATCTACCATTACTTTTATCACTTTAAATTCAGAAGGAATTATAAAGCAGAAAGAAAATTACACCCTTGGTGGTTGAATGTAACAACGGTAGAACGGAAATAAGAATTATGGGATTTGCATTTCAATCTCAACGAAATATTAAGTCTATTAATTTCAATTCGGTTAAATCACCTAAATAAATGTGTGTAATTTATTTCAGAAAAACATTAACATTTATTTTGATTAACATGTAACATTTATTGTTTTAACATTTATTTTGATATTTTAAGTTTTTTACATGTTAACCATATGCAAAATATTAAATTTTACCTAAATAGCTTATGAATAATACCACTGATAAATATATATATATATATATATATATATCAGTGGTTATCACTAAGGCTAATTAGCCGTGACCTACATTTTAAAGTGGATTTCGAGTAACACCAACAAACATCCATGCCACCGGCAGGGGATTCAGTCCTATAACCTCTAGTATCAAAGGGCAGTGTTATTTGGCTCATTTGGCCATCAGAACGCTCTAAAGAAAAAGTTTCGAGGAAAATCAAAGGACAAGGAAAAATCCAAAGGAAAATCCGAAAGACAGCAATCAAAAAGAATGGTGAGGAATCCAAAACAATGTTTTGGAACTCATTGTTTTTATTATTAATTATTGCTGCTTGCATATACCTTCTATTTTCAGACATTTTTAGTGATAATGACAACAATGTATCGTAGGACAATCTAGAAATTCCTTGTGATGTATCAGAGGATTATATTTTTTGAATTTAATGTACAATCCGAATGGCTAAATTTATAATTGAATTTATACATTAAAACATCATCGAAACAGAATATACGATATTGATATAATTCTAACAAAAAAATGTATACTCTCTTTTCGATTTTAATAACAAAAAAAAAATTCTGGCAACAATATTGTTCCATTAAGAGTTTAAGAAGAATAATTTAATTACTGTTAAAATAAATGGCAATTTGAATTTTTAGCTGTTTTCAGATTTACCGTATGCAATATCCATTTAAAACAATGCAACATGATCTCCAGAAACATGTTCAAGAAAAAACCCCCATAAAAATGCATCTCCCGAGAAAAAGTATATTAATAAGAAGCATTGTGATACTATCCATCTGCCATAACCATTACTGTTGATAATACATGCTCTCCTGTCTCAAAGGTGGTCTGATAACGCTTTTTGCTGATGAAGCTCTCACTTAGATGTTATGACATAGTCAGAAGAAAAGCGTACTAGATGGCGCAGGTGGTTTGGACGGGCCAGTCTGGGATGCGTCAGCAGCCGCAATTGTTGCATTATTTTCTGGGTGCTTTGTTTTGAAGCGATAAAACAACATATCGTTTAATAAATAGTAGATAAAATCTATTAAATTCAATTATATTAATTTAAAAGTTCATAATATAATAAGATAATATTAATTCATGTATCATTATGAATTTATCAATGCTAATTTATTAATGGAAATATTAATTATTAATTTAATAAATTAACGATAATGTTAATTTAATAGGGCATTAATGGCCAAGAGTGTAGCATTCTGGCGTTCGATACCACATGTTTCGGGTTCGAGTCCCGGCGGTCCATGGATGTTTGTAATGATTCGGAATCCACTTTAAACAGTAGCCCGGTCTAATATGATCTTAGACCTTTGTGCGGATGTTGTTACTCCATGTTCGTAGTTTATTTTTTCAAGCTACACGCACCCTCTGGGTAGTGCTAAGTGAGTAACGTCGCTGCTGCATTTGCCTTTAAGACATCAAAGACAATTGTCTAAGTGGTTGCCAGCTGCATTAGAATAACACATATATATATATATATATATATATTTATTTATTAAAAAATCATCGAAACAGAATACAAGATATTGATATAATTCTAAAAAAATGCATACTTTCGATTTTAATAACAAAAAAAAAAAAATCCTGTCACAAAAAGTGTTCCATTATGCGTTAAAAAAGTAAATTTAATTATTGTTAAAATTAATAGCATTTGGAAGTTGTATCTGTTTTTAGATTTTGTGTACATAATATCCATTTAAAACAATGCAACATGATATCAGAAACATGTTCAAGAAAACCCATAAAAAAATGCATCTGCCGACAAAAAGTATATTAATAAGAAAGCATTGTGATACTATCCGTCCTCCATAACCATTACTGCAGATACTACATGCTCTCCGGTCTGAAAAGGCGGGCCTTTTGCTGATGAAGCTCTTACTTAGATGTTATGACACGGTCAGAAGAAAAGCGTACTTAAAGCAGCTAGATGGCGCAAGTGGTTTGGACGGGCCATTCTGGGATGCATCAGCAGCTGCAAAAATTGTTGCATTATTTCCATGGTGCTTTATTTTGAAACGCGATAAAACAACATAGGGTTTCATAAATAGTGAATCAAATTTATTAAATCTAATACTATTAATTTTTGTTTTATAATGTAATGATAATATTAATTCATTTATCATTATTAATTAATTTATTATTCATTATATTATCATTAATATATAAAAGGCAATGGTAATTATTCATTTAATAATTCAATGATAATATTAATCTAATAGTTCTTTAATTGTACTCATTCATGTATTTATGCGGGGTTTTTTTGTATAACTTACAAGTAGAATTAAAATAAAATTATTTTTAGGATTTAAATAATATTATACATCTAATTATTTACAATATGCCGTTAATTAAATTTTTTTATTGAAAATTCCATATTATATCTTGTCATATATATTTATATATTTTATCTATTGCTTCTTTAAAATTAACTATGTGATATAAAATATCACATTTTTCTCTGAGCTTTAAAAAAAAAAATAACATTATTTTCGTTAAGTAGGACCTGAATGGGCGAGTGGCTAGCGCTCTGGCGCACGGGTACCACAGTTTTCAGGTTCGTGTCCCGGCGGTGCCATGGATGTTTGTAGTGCATCGGAATCCACTTTAAACCTTAGGTCCTGGTCTAACAGGATCTTAGAGCTTTGCGTGGATAGTGTTACTCCGCGTTCATAGATTATTTTCAAGCTACAAGCACGCTCTGGGTAGTGCTAAGTGAGTAAAGTCAGTGCTGCGCTTGTCTTAAAGCATAAAACACAATTGTCTAATTGTTTGCCAGCTGTATTAGAAAAAAAAATATATATATTAGAAAATCATCGAAACAGAATATAAGATACTAATATAATTCAAAAAATGCATACTTTCGATTTTATTTGACAAAAAAAAAAAAAAATCCTGTAACAAAACTGTTCCATTATGTTGTTGACGAAGATAATTTAATTACTTTTAAAATAAATGGCATTTTGAATTTTATCTGTTTTCAGTTTTACCATACGATATCCATTTAAAACAATGCAACGTGATATCAGAGACTTGTTCAAGAAAAAACATAAAAAATGCATCTCCTGACAAAAAGTACATTAATAAGAAGCATTGTGATACTATCCGTCTGACATAATCATTACTGCAGATACTACATGCTCTCTAAGTCACAAAAGGTGGGCCTTTTGCTGATGAAGTTCTTACTGTGATGTTACGACGTAGCCAGAAGAAAAGCGTATTCAACCAGCTAGATGGCGCAGATGGTTCGGAAGGGCCATTCTAAGGATGCGTCAGCATCTGCAAAAAAAATTGTTGCATTATTTCCTTGATGCTTTGTTTTGAAACGCAATAAAACCATGTGGTTTCATAAATAGTAGACGAAATTTATTAAATCCAATAATATTCATTTAATAGTTTATAATATAATGACAATATTAATTGATGTATCAATATGAATTTATATGATTAATTAATTTATTTATTATATTATTAATATTAGCATTATTAATTTATCAATGTTAATTTTTAATGATAATATTAATTTTAATAGTTATTTAATTGTACTAATTCATGTATTTATGTATTTTTTGGTATACCTTCGAGAGAATAAAAAGCACTTATGGTGCTATTTGAAGTCCTTCGATATCCGCTGTCACCATGTGAATAGATAATTTCTGATATTCCTGAAATTGAAAATAAAATATAAAAAAAAATTAAGAATTAAAATAAAATTATTTTTAGGATTTAACCAATATCATGCAGCTAATTATTTGCAATATATCATTAATATAGATTCTCTTTTAAAAAAATTCACGTTGAATATATACTAAATCGAAAAAACCTGGATGGCGGAGTGTCTAGCGCTCTGGCGCTTAGTACCACAGGTTTCGGGTTCGAGTCCCGGCGGTGCCATGGATGTTTGTAGTGTTGCGGAGTCCACTTTAAACCGTAGGCCCGGTACAATAGAATCGTAGAGCTTTGCGGGGATATTGTTACTTCACTTCCATCGCTTATTTTTAAGCTGCACGCATCCTCTGGGTAATGCTAAGTGAGTAAATGTCCATGCAGCGCTTGCCTTAAGGCTTCAAGACCACTGTCTAAGTGTCTGCCAGCTGCATTAGAATAATATATATATATATATATATATATATATATATATTTAAAAAATCATCGAAACAGAATATAAGATACTGATATAATTCTAAAAAAATGCAAATTTCGATTTTATTAAGAAAAAAAAAAATCCTGTAACAAAACTGTTCCATTATGCGGTTAAAAGATAATTTAAATACTGTTAAAAAGTAATAACCTTTTCATGTTGTTTCTGTTTTTAGATTTATTGTATATAATATCCATTTAAAACAATGTAACATGATATCAGAAACTTGTTAAAAAAAAACCCATAAAAATGCATCTCCCGACAAAAAGTATATTAATAAGAGGTATTGTGATACTATCCGTCTGCCATAACCATTACTGCAGATACTACATGCTCTCCGGTCTGAAAAGGCCTTTTTTTCTGATGAAGCTCTTACTGGATGTTATGAGACAGTCAGAAGAAAAGCGCTTAAGCAGCTGATGGCGCAGGTTGTTCGGAAGGGCCATTCTGGGATGCGCCAGCAGCTGCAAAAATTGTGGCATTATTTTTCTGGGTGCATTGTTTTGAAACGCGTTAAAACAACATATGGTTTCCTAAATAGTAGATAAAATTTATTAAAAATCTAATAATATTAATTTAATAGTTCATAATATAATGATAATATTAATTCATGTATCCTTATGAATTGATATTATTAATTAATTTTATTTATTATTTATTATATTATTAGTATTATAGGAGCCTAATTGGCCGAGTGGCTATCGCTCCGGCGCTCAGTGCCACAGGTTTCGGGTTCGAGTCGGCGAGCCATGGATGTTTGTAGTGGTTCGGAATCCACTTTAAACCGTAGGTCGCGGCCTAATAAGATATATGAGAATATTGTTGCACCTTGTTAGTAGCTTATTTTGCTTATTTTGAAGTTACACGCACACTCTGCGTACTCTGCGTAGCGCTAACTGAGTAACGTCGCTGCAGCGCTTGCCTTAAGCATCAAACACGAAGTGTTTGCCAGCTGCATAAAATAATATATATATATATATATATATTAAAATATCAACGAAACAGAATATAAGATACTGATATAATTCTAAAAATGCATACTTTCGACTTTAATCATCATCATTGGCTCAACAACACAATGTGGGCCAAGTCGTCTACCGCCTGGTAGATTTCGAGAACGAGCTCTCCACGCCCAAATGTCTTATAAAACCAGGACCTACGGCTAAAAGTGTATTCCAAGCACTACAACCATCCATGGCACTGTCGGAGTCGAACCCAATGGTACAGAGCGCTAGCCACTAGGCCATTCCTGTCCTTCGGTTTCAATAACAAAAAAAAAAAAAAATAAACTGTAACAAAACTTATTTGAAATAAATTTGTTCCATTATGTGATTAAAAAAAGAAAAATTTAATTACTGTTAAAAATAAATGACATTTTTGAAGTTTATTCTGTTTTTATATTTATTGTATATAATATCCATTTCAAACAATACAACAAGATCTCGGAAACTTGTTCAAGAAAAACCATAAAAAAAAGCATCTGCCGACAAAAGTATATTAATAAGAAGCATTGTGATACTATCCGCTGTGCCATAACCATTACTGCAGATACTGCATGCTCCGGTCTCAAAGGTGTGGGCTTTTGCTGATGAAGCTCTTACTGATATTATGACATGGTCAGAAGAAAAGCTACTTAACCGGCTAGATGGCGCAGGTGGTTTGGAAGGGCCATTCTGGGATGCGCCAGCAGCTGCAAAAAATTGTTGCATTATTTTCTGGTGCATTGTTTTGAAACGCGTTAAAAGGCAACATATGGTTTCATAAATAGTAGCTCAGAATTTATGTTATTTTGGTAATAACATAAATTAGATTAAATTATAATTCTTAAATTGTACGTTCATGTATTTATGTATTTGTTACAAATAGAATTAAAATAAAAATTGTTTTTCGGTTTTAAACAATATCATACAGCTAATTATTGGTAGTACATACTTAATAAAATTACGTTTGAAAAAGCCCCTATTAAAAATATATATATTTAATCTGTTTCATATTTAAAATTAACTTCAATATATATGTGATATTAGATATCACATTGCATGTATATATATATATATATATATATATATACAGAGAGAGAGGGTAAATTTAACATTATTTTCCCATGATTTTATAATTATTACACTAACAAAATGAAGTTTTAAATTTTAATCAGAAATATATTTATTTCCAATTAACATAATAAATTATGTTAACTCTACAACCCTAAGTAATTTTAGAATTCTACATTTAAACAAACATAATAAAAAA
Source organism: Caerostris extrusa (assembly GCA_021605095.1). Classification (NCBI taxonomy): domain Eukaryota; kingdom Metazoa; phylum Arthropoda; class Arachnida; order Araneae; family Araneidae; genus Caerostris; species Caerostris extrusa. The sequence continues at coordinate 24,746 of BPLR01012990.1, read as the reverse complement.
TGCATTCATAAAAACCATAATAAAAATTCTACATAGTAAAAAAATGCATTTATAAAAACCATAATAAAAAAATGCATCCATAAAAACCAAAAAAGTGTATTTATATATATGATTTGGGTATACAACTTTAAAAAAAATATATTTAGTTATTCATTAAAGTCGTTGGAATCCATTCATAAATTTAATAACAATTAAAAAGTTGTTATTTAGTTTATAATTTACTTCAAAAAGCTTTAAATTTAGATATTCGAAAAATATTAAAAAGGATCATTTAATTCGGTAGTGACTGAATATGACTGAAAATTAAAATATTTCACTCATAATATGTCTCCTGCAAAACTAAATCTGGTGGTTTAATAAAATGTATATAGTTTAATAATTAAAAATAGTTACTGAATGAAACGACTACAAAGCATCGTTTTGGCCAATTTATTAGCTAAATTTGTACCATCATTATATCATAGACATATATGTGAATAAATAAAACTGTAATAGGAAATTGAAACTTAAAATGAAACTGTAATATGAAGAATTGTAATAAAATATCAACAAAATATTTCATCATTTTAATATCTCTAAAATGGTTCTATATATTTGACTTTTTAGAAATAAGTAGCATAATTCAAGATTTGAATAATCGTAATCATTATCAGTTTCAGAAAATAAGTATAAAACTTATTTTGAAATTTTGCACTAAATCTTCATTTCTCGTGCAATCAAGGAATATTTTATCGCATCGAAATATAATGAATCCCATTTAGATAATAATAATGATAAATGCAATTTAGATAACAATAATAATAATAATAGTATTAATAAATGTTTCATAATGAACAATTCAGCTTATTTTTTATTTTCCTTATTGTTGCCTGATTTATTTCATTGAATGACTTTAACAGAACAGTTTAAATAATTGTTATACTTATGAAAGAAGGAAACACTATAATGTATCGAGTAGAATGTAGATAATGAAGCAGAAGATTATGATAAATAGATAAAATTTCAAAAATTTATATGAATATAACTGAAAATATATTTCATAAATATATTTAATTTTTTATCTATTATCGCGTTTGTCATCCCTGAAAGTGTTATATGGTAATTATTATTATTTATTTAGGATTTGATATTGAGGATGTAATTATATAATGCTTCATATAGTAATTATTGGTTTGAGTGTTCTTTTTCTTCATTGGCGAAACAGCCTCATGGCGGGCAGATTTCAAGACAGGAGTTATTGTTCTTTTTGCATGAGTTAAATCATTGTGTTCCGAAAATATACAAATATGAGCTACAAGTATTGGGGGTAATCTGGGATAATCCCTTGCATTTAAAGTATTTCTCAACTAAAATATGAGAAAAACCTACGAAAAAATGTTTTTACTCGTAAGTACTTAAAATAAAATGCCAGATGTATCTTATCAGGAATTTATGCATCAGAATAATAGAAAGTACCCAAAAAATTGTTTAAGCCAGAATTAAAAATTTTTTTATACGATTTTACTAGTGATGTTCTGAAACTATACAAATGGGATCTACGAGTTAACTGAGATAATCCACTTAAAATTAAAATGTTTCTCAGTTTAATCAAAACGAGAAAACCCCACATAAGAACATTTCCCTCAGTAATATTTGTAAAAAAATTCCAAAAGGTACGATATCAGGAATATACTAAACCTTAGAAAAATTCAAATTACTCTAAGGTTGTTGTTTAACTAAAATTACTTTTATATGACTTAATTTGTGGTGTTCTGAAACTATACAAAATGCAGCTACGGTTTAACTGCCAATAATCCAGTTAAAATAAAAATATTTCCCATTTAATAAAAAGGTTCTAATATTGTTTAAGTCAGAATCAAAATTATTTTATACTACGAGTTAATTCATGGCCTTCGGAAATATACAAATATGAGCTACGAGTTCTATATTCGAGATAATCCAGTTACAAGTAAAATAATAGCAAAATTAACCGAGGGAAAAAAAAAAAAAACTGCTAAAACTGCATTTCACTCGAAAATATTTCTAAAAATGCCAGATGTACGATATCAGAGCGTATTCGTGTTTGCCTTTTAGAATAATACAAAGTAGCCTAGAGTTGTTTGAGTCAGAATTAAAATTATTTTTTAATACACGTTGTGTTTTCGTTCATTTTCCATTTTTCTCCTCCTTGACTCAGACTAAAACCCAGAATGAAAAAAAAAAGCTGAAAAAAGAATTTTATTTTCCAGCGATCTACACGCTTCACCACTGACTGTATTTATTCCTAAATTTATATCCTGCTAAATATCTTATGTAAGAGAAATTCTTTTCTCCCATATGAAACTAAAATTAATTAAATTTAATTAATGAATTAATATTTGAAAAAAACTGTATTAACATCCAGTATCATTCACTACACATTTAAAAAAATGCTTTGAACTAGAGTGGATTAATAAAAAGTATTTTATTAACGATTTAAAATTTGAACAATATATATTAATGTATACTATAGCTAGGGTGAACTAATAGTAAGATTTGAAAAACAATGCCAAATGTACGATATCAGGAGCGTACTCGTGTTTGCTTTAGAATAATACAAAGTACCCTTAGGGTTGTTAGAGCCAGAATTAAAAGTATTTTTATACGAGTTAACTTGTGATGTTCCGAAAATATACAAATTTGAGCTACGGGTATACTGGGTATAAAGTGCAAAGACGTTTCACTGAAAAATGCTTGTAATTAAATATCAGATGTGCGATATCAGGATTGTATTAGATTTTTGTCTTTCATTGATACAAAAAATTAAAATGCTTGTTTAAGTGAGAAATAAAACTATTTGTTACAAAAGTAAAAATAACGATGTTCTAAAAACACAAATTGCAATCTATTTAAATTAAAATATTTCTCCAATGAACCAGAGCGAAAACTCCCTCAGTCTCACCACAAAAACATTTGCATTGAAAATACTACAAAAAACCTACAAAAAAATTCAAACTGCTTACGACTACAGAGAGTCCTTTTTATGCCAAGCGCAGCCCAAAGCGCCTGGAGTGTTTTTCCTCCAATCGAAACCCAGCAATTAAACGTCACCTTTCCGAATGTCGATTGCTTTGCAGAAAGCACAGATTTGAAAAGCACAATGAAAATTACGGCCAGCGAAATGAGGAATAAAAAAAAGGCAATTCCGCAGAACTGCAAGTAATGTCAAAACTGGTGCTAACTCTATGCGTGCCCAATGCAATATTCAAGATATTAGGGAAAAGTGCCTTCGCTTTGAAAAGGCATAATACCTTCTGCACGAATACGTCGTCTGTGCCGATGAATGCGTAATCCAATAAATGATTTCTGGCTTCTGGTGGGTGGTGGGTTTCGGCGGTGATTTTTATTAGTGTTTCATTGAAGTGTGGAAATGGTCGCAAATCATTGAAATGATCACTTTGCAATGGCCTAATTGTCTTTTTTTTGTGGGCTTAGAAATTTGATCTTTTGACTTTTTTTATATTGGATTTTCAGGTGAAAATAAAATTTTTAATGCGCGCGAGGCATATATAACCAATCAATCAATTACAATAATAAATTGGGCTTGATGGCCGAGTGACTAGCGCTTTGACGCTCGGTGTCACTGGTTTAGGGTTGCAGTCCCGGAGATGTTTGCACTGGTTCGGAATTCACTTTAAGCTGGTGGTCTGGTCTAATATGACTACTTCTACTATTACTACACCACACCACAAAATTGTGCCCAGAGCTGAGTAGCCTCTATACAAATTGGGAATGATGTGGATGAAAAGTCTGACTGGGTTCCGTGACGCTCTACAACTGTAGATTATAGGATAATAAAGATATGGGATTAAGGATTTCTTTCCACACATGAAGAATATATAACAAATCAATCAATTACAATAATAAATTGAGCCTGATGGCCGAGGGACTAGCTCTCTGGAGCTCGGTGCTACAGGTTTCGGTTTCGAGTCCCGGATGTGTCTTGATGTTTGTAGTGGTTCGGAATCCACTATAAGCCGGTCTAAATAGGCTAACAATCCTACTCCGTAAAGCGTCAGCGTCACGGAGTCAAGTCAGATTTCTACCTACGGATGCTGCATCACAACAGAAGCTGTCTCTCCTTTCCCTCTTTCCATAAGACCACACATGGTTCATGGACATGGTCTAGATGTTGCTGTCTACCAAGTGGGATAAGAAACAACACATCAACAATAATAAATAAATATACATTAAATTATAATCTACACTAATAGTGGCCCAATGATAATGCCAGTAGTTAATGTTTTAGAGGGCACAGGTGCGAATCCGTTGAGAAAAACTTTGCAGATTATTTTAAAATTAATTGCAATATTTGTAAAAATTTCGTCAGGGAAATGCCCATGACTTTCCTTTAAATCTGATATTTTTCTTTCTCAAGCGCATTTATTTTCTTCTGCACAAGGTCCGATTTGATTTGTCAATCTTCGGTTATTTGGTGCACACTTTAGGCTAATTAGACTGGGACCTACAGTTTAACCCGGATTCCGAACTACTAACAAACATCCGTGCCATTGCCTGGATTCGGATCTGAAAACACCGAAACAAAAAACCTATTTGATAGACTGTTTTGTTTCAGAACTAGCACAGCTGGTTTCTAAAACTGATAAATAATTTTAAACTGAAAACTCCCTTCTCTGTACTGGAAATAAGCTTTTATTTCGGCAGACCATATTGCCTTTTTTGGTTAACTTGAAGAAATGAAAACGAAAAAAATAGGTGTAACCCTTTTGGGAATTTCTATTTTAAATTGTGTCGACAAAATATCTGTGCAATATAGCAGATCTCTCATCGTGATCCATGTATAACGCTGAATTCCCAACTATATGTGATGTTATAAATAATGGACTTTCAAGTCAGAATGCACAGCATTCGAAACAAAAAAGCTATTTAAAAACAAACAAGCGTTGATTGTTGTTTACATTTTCTTTATACATTTGTTATAAATAAATATTTTCTGTAAATTTCTTTTCTAAGTAGGTTTTAGATTGAAAAAAACCGCGATTTATTTAATTATTTTTGTAACAACAATAATAGCTAGTGAGTTATTTCCTAACAAGTAAAAAAATATTATTTTATTTTTTATTACTATTACTAATTTACACAAAAGTGTACATTAACTACAAGAAAAATGAATAATTATCAAAATTTAAGGAATTGAATCTAATTTAATATCACGTAATTTGGCATTGAAGCAATAAGGTTGTTATTTATTTTGGTCCCGCTAATTTAATACAAGTAGCAAAATCCTTGCATTAATAATTAAAATCTCCTTAATAAGTTATCCCCTAACTACCATTATGAACGCTTACGAAAAAAAATTAACTACTAAGTTATTTTAATGCATTGGTTTTTGTATGTTCATATTTTGTAAACATATGCCATTCTAGATATCAACCGTTTATCGAATGTTGATAAAATCAATAAAAGAATTCAATGATAGTTGAGTAAATATAAACGAACCATCTGCCAATTAAGAGTTTCACTATTATTATTTTTTTTTTTTTAACTTTCTAAGCAATATTGCTTCTTGTTATTTATCCACGCTAAATTCTAGGTCCCGGTCTATATAGCCTGAAGTGTGCACAAGATGACCGTAGAGCGGCAAATCAAACCAAAACCTTGTTGTTTATTAATTGGTATATACCAAATAACATCTCCAATAGTTACTACATATTTTTAAGGAAATTTTTTTCTAATTGCTGTAACTTACTTGAATTGATACAATATAGCAATATAGTGAAACACAATCAGGTATTATTAACATTTGAAAGGGATAAAAAACAAAAATTAAAGAGTTATTTGTATACTAGTTTGCTTATGTTATTATTCATCACTGTATGTTCTATATGTTATTAAGTAATTGGAAATGTATTTGTTATTTACTCCTAAGCATACAATAATAAAGCAATTTCAAAGTGGAATACAAATTAAAACAGCAATGAATTGTGGAATAGGATATCCACCGATGTTTTTAAAAAAATCCAAAAGGTGGGCACGACATTTAAAAATATGCATTAAATATTCAAATACTTCTATATAATAATAAACTGAAGTGACAAAAGTCATGGGATACCTCTTAATATCGTATCGGCCCTCCTTTCGCCCGGCGAAGTGCAGCAACTCGACTTGGCATGGACTCAGTCGTTGGAAGTCTTCTGCAGGAATATTGAGCCCTGCTGTTTCGATAGACGTCCATAATTGTGAAAGCGTTGATGGTGCAGGATTTTGGGCACGAACAGACCTCTCGATGATGTCCCATAAATGCTCGATGGGGATTCATGTCGGGCGATCTAGGTGGCCAGATCATTCGTTGAATTGTCAGAATGTTCTTCAAACCAATCGCGAACAGTTGTGGCCCGTGAAGTCCATGAATGGCTGCAAGTGATCTCCAAGTAGCTGAACATAAGCATTTCCAGTCAATGTTCGGTCCAGTCGCACCAGAGGGACCAAGTCCATGCCATGAAAAAACAGCCCACACCATTACGGAGCCACCACCAGCTTGAACAGTGCCTTGCTGACAGTTTGGTCCATGGCTTCGTGGGGTCTGCGCCACACTCGAACCCTACCATCAGCTCTTACCAACTGAAATCGTGACTCATCGGACCAGGCCACGGTTTTCCATTCATCTAGGGACCAACCGATATGCTCACGTGCCCACGAGAGTCGCTGCAAGCGATGTCGTTCTGTCAGTAAAGGCACTCGAGTCGGTCATCTGCTGAAATAGCCCAAGAAAGCCAAATTTCTCTGCACAGTTCTAACAGACAAGTCCCTTTTACGTCCCACATTGATTTCTGCTATTATTTGACGCAGTGTTGCTTGTCTGTTAGAATTTAAGACTCTTTGCAGACGTCGCCGGTCTCGGTCGTTAAGTGCAGGCGGTCGACCACTGCGCTGTCCGTGGTGGGATGTTATGCCTGAAATTTCATACTCGGCACACTCTTGACACAGTGGATCTGGGGAATGTTGAATTCTAACGATTTCCGAAATGGCATGACCCATGCGTCTAGCTCCCAACTAACATTCCGCGTTCAAAGTCTGTTAATTCCGTCGTGCGGTCATCATCACGTCAAAACCTCTTCACATGAATAACTTGAACAGAAATGAAAGCTCTGCGAAAGCACTCGCATTTATACCTGTTCTACGCGATGCTACAGCCATCTGAAAATTTGCATATTATCCCATGACTTTTTGTCACTTCAGTGTATATATATATATGTAAGTAAAATTCCTCACATTAATAACTATGAAAATAATTGTAGCCCTTAGTGAAGGTTTTTCGTATCCGTAATTGCACCATGGATAATATGTTAAAATTACATTATATTTTAAATTATTACTATTTATTATATGAATTAGGTAGAGACAACAAAATGTGAATATTATTGAATACATTACATCAACGTTCTGGCGTTTTCCTAAAGGATTAAAGAAACACCATGGCTGTTACTCTGAACAAGCGCAAGCGAGTTTAGGTAATGGGGTGAGCCTTGCTCATTGAAAAGTTATCTCAATGCGTATCTGACGATTACTTTTGGCTTAAAACTATTTGTAAATTTAATTTTGACAACTGGCGCAGAGGTAAAGATTTGGATCTTTGACCGCGAGGTTGAGGCTCAGATCAGGACTCTGTTCCTTTTCTATTCCCTTTTTTGTTGCTACGTTGTGCCTTAAATTCATTCATGACTTTCCGACTAGTAACTAAGTTAGATTTTTATTTTATTTTTCGTACGCTTTTACCCCTTTTTTGTAAGGAAATAAAAGTTGATATAAAAATTATAAAAATAAAAATAAAAATTATAAAAATCGAAAACCAAACAAAAATTATAAAATTGAAAACCAAATAAAATTATAGAATTAAAAAAGAATCACAGGTTCTGTGATGGGTCTTTTTTGTGGGAACTTTGTTTTAATATTCTACCTTTCAGATGCTCCTATTGGCTCTCACCGTTCAGCATGATTTCCAATCAGCGATTTGTAAAACAAAGGGTTGGGTGGTTTGTTTACGATTTGAAAATAGTTTACGCCATCGGCAACTGGTCCCTAATTGTGCCGAATTCTAAAACTTCTAACTTTTAAATTCTTTTTGTTTTTTTATCTTACTTTTTATAAATAGTATTTTTTTCTTTTTTTATTTTGAGTACCATAAATTGAATTTTTTAGAAACATATCTTAAATTTTTTTACTAACATTAATTAAGCAGCCATTAGAATTCTAAACATATTTATTAATTAAGATGAGGAGGTTGTGGGGTATTTCCCCTGTTGGTACTCCGTAATCGTACGCCAGTTGCCAGTTGCCAACAATTTACTAAATATAGCACAACTTCAATTATGAATAATATTAAGCGTTTAAATATATATATATACGTTAATTTTTTCAGATTTTTTTTTATTTCAATATGAAATATTCAATTTATAGTATTAAACATTAAAATAATTATTAATTTGTCACAGTGGCGCCATCTAAAGGTCATTTTAGCAATAATTTACTGAAAGTAGAGGAAACAGAATTCTAAATATACTCTCAATTGTTTTTTTAATTCTGCCAATCAATTTTCTAGAATGAATAATAATAATAATAATAATATATATATATATATATATATATATATATATATATATATATATATATATATATATATATATAGTTTTAGATTTTTTTTTTTATCTACATCACTAATGCATTGGAATGAATTGTTGATTTCGAAGGATAATTTAATAAATATTAAAATTAAGACAAAACTCTCCATGTTAAATGAAACACTTTCGAATTATTTATAAATATTGTGCTTACCCGAAAATTGAATAATAAATTGGAAATAATTAACATAAAATATTTCACAAAATTATTATTTAATTAATGACTCTAATAAATATATATATGTTAAATATAAATATAACTTAATTCAGAGTCAAGTAATTAAATAAAAAATGCAACTTTTTAAAAGTATCCAGTGAGATAAGTTGTGAAATTATCCTAAAGTATGAAATTTAATTGTGAAAATAATTATTTTTAAAGTGTGAAATTTAATTGAAGAAAATTAATTATTTTAAAAGTATTTAAATTTAAGTGCAAATATTTAAGATTTTGCAATACTTTTTCTATTTTATCAACAGTGGCTTCATGGGCCACTTATCTATACACTAACAGGCCAATGACCGGAGATATAAGAGGACTTTTAAGTAATTGACCCCATTTACGTGCTGTATGGCAGCGATCTCCAAACGTTTCTGATAGCTTAAAAGATTGGCAAAAAGAATTTAAAAATTGCATGGCATATAATGTAGTATAAATTAATATATATTATGTGTGCGTCTGATAAAAATTTATTTATTTTTTAACCATATACATTTACATAAGATTTCAAATATAATTTTTAAGTAATCAATTATTATTATTATCCAATTTATTTCAGTATTTCAATTTAATTTATATCCTTGTAAAAAATGTTACTTTCCATGTATATGTAGAAATCAATTATAAAATTGCATTTGTTTCTGTCGCTACTATTCGGTTTTCAATCTCATTCACCCATGAAATGGTCTCTATTTCAATTTGATTGTAACGTTGTTTTATCTCCCAGTTTCTTCTTGAATCTTGAGATGCATCCTCCTTCCCAAAGCAGATAGCTTTAATTCCCAGTGTCTTTAAGCGCATACTCTTTAAACTATCCATTTATGACGTTGAGCTTCCTAAACGTTACTGAAGCCAACACATTGTATCTTGAAAAAAACCTTATACTCAGGTGATGTACATTCAGTGATCGTGAGTCAACGTCTTTTGTATACCCCGAAGTATCACTTTATGTATTCTAGGTTGGTTCACATACCCCACTGTGAGGATCACTACCATATGAAAAAACACCATAGCAGACTATCGATGAGATATATTTTACACATATTGTCACAATCGCCCTCGAATTTCCTCGTCTTTGATAGCAGTGACTATAACGATACCACCAGCGAACCCGAACCTTAGCCCTTATGCTGCCGCTAGTACAGAAGTCGGGCATTTGTAGTAGTTTAGTGAGAAAAAAATATACTTACAATTTTTAAACTAATTGATTTGTGTTTACAAAGCAGATAATGAAATTTAATTTTGAAATTAAATTTATATTAGTATTCATATGTGAAAATATATTGCAATTTTTTATAGTAGAGTTTAATATCGATGGAAATATAAAAATTTAAAATGTTTAATGTGTTTAAAAAAAAATAAAAATTTAAAATGTTAAAAAGAAAAAAAAGTTTTCAATTAAACAAAAAAAACTACACAGTGAAAACAAATATAAATTATTTAAACAGTAAATCAAATTACTCGAAACATGCTTTCAGCATTTTTTTTTTTAATTGTTTGAAAAATTAAATGTGCATCTAAAAATTCTTTACTATTTACTTGTTCATGAAACATTGATAGATGGCAGCACCTACGTAACCCATACTGATATGAAAAGTATTGAATTTTATTTTCTATTAAGTTTCAAGTAAATTTGATAAATTGATTTGCAATTCTATTTTATTAAATGTGCAACATATTTTTAATTTTTCAATGTACCATACTTTTTAAAGCATAAATACAATTTAGAAAATTAATAATTTTTTTACTAAAATTATTATTGTAAGAAACCTTCCAATAAATGGCAATATTTTTATATATTCGAAGACCAAAACGTCTTGAATTTAATTTTTTCACTGCCAATCTTTTAATCAATTGGTTGCCAAATCTCTCTCTATCTCTCTCTTTTACATATTAAGCATATGTTTAAATTATAGCATAAATCATGCATACAATTTTATTTTTTATTTTATATTCAGAGGAAATAAAAGAAAAAAAAATATTTCTATTAAATAACTAATTTTAGTAGAATTGGATATTTTAAATTTATGCATCTGTTTTTGTTTTTTTCCTCATGATTTGATAATCATTTACTTTACCAAATGCCTTTTACCAAACTTTCATACCAAACGCCATAAATAAAGGATGCCGCAAGGGAGAAAAATATATTTAGATATTTGGCGTGATGTATAATCATAGATGGAAATTAAATCATTTAATGGATTTATAAGTAAACCTTTTTGATAAATACAAACGATATTATGTAGTATGCATGATTATGTAAACAAAGATGTAATATGTGTAGATTAACTGGAAAAAATCTGCATGAATAACTTTTTGAAATAATTTAATTTTAATTTAATTTTAATTTTTAATATTGTTTAATAGTAAATAAAAAATCAATTAAATATCATTAAAAAAAATTTAATTCTTTATACCATTTTGTAAATACAACTATTTAAATGTATATTTCTAAATATGATCAATAAAATATTTCATTGTTATTTTTTTTTTTAAATTTTTTAATTAATAAAGTGCTATTCATTTACATGAATAAAAAATGACAATTATATATTAAAAATATTCATGTAAATAACTTTAACTATTTATGTGGAGTTTCAAAATTTATAACAATGGTATTATCCATTGTTCACTTACTGCATGATCCATGTTTTGAATTTATATTTTTTTAATTTTTTAAAGATGTATGAAAATTAACATAATATTGGAAGATATAATTAATCCACGAATTTTGTTTTATTTAGAGATAAACAAATTTAACAGTATAATATAATGTAAATTACCAATATATATATATATATATATATATATATATATATATATATATATATATATATATACACACATAGAATGCTATGTATATATACTACGTGTGTTCTAAATTTCTTGTTTGCAGATTTCCTCTGTATTTTCAAATAAATGTTTCAGAAATGTGGCGCCATCTGTTTCAAAAATAAAAACACATATGACACTTTATATATGACCCGCTTTGCCAAGGAGTTAAAATCCCAATTAAATAGATATTTTAATTATAATAGAAAACACAGTTCAGTGAAATAAAATCGTAAGTACCGAAAAATATTTCAATTTTTATGAACTTGCATTTCTTGTTATTCCATTAAAATATATCAGATGAAGTTAGTGCTCAAATAACATTTTCGGTTTATTCATTCTTCTTTCATTTTTTATTTTCTAAGAAATTTATTATTTCATGAAATAAAACTGCTTGAGATGCTAAATGATTTACAAGAAAAAATTTTTTATACAGTACGAAATTAAGAATTATTTTCCCATAACAACATATTTGTTGATTTGTTATGGTGAATAGTTATGTATAATTGAATTTATGATCAGCAGGAGATTTGTCCTCAAATGCAGATTGCAAAAGTATTTTTCTTTAAAATGTCGAAAGCAGATTAAAGGTTGGACATGCGTGGTTACAAAAATTGAAATTAAAATTGATAGAAGTGCTTTCATGCTTTTGCATATCTGATGATCTATTAGTGTTAATTATATTATTCATGCAAAATTCAATCTGGATTTTTGTAACTTAATTCTACATCATCAATTCTATTAATTTTGGTAAAGTAATTATCTATTAATATTGTCTAGCACAACATGTTTTTTTTGTAATTTTAAATCAAATTGTTAATTATTAAATCGAATCAAACAAGTTTAAAAGTATAATGAACAATTTTAATAACTGTTTCTATTAATGTCTGTGTTGAAATTTAAATATGTTTTACAAATTGAAATTTAAGTCAAACATGGTGTAACATACTTGTCAAGAAAAAAAAAAAAAGATTTGAGATGTCCAATTTAGAAACACAAATAAAATTAATAAATAAACAAAAAAATGAATGAATAATTAACTTCAATTTTTTTTTTCTGCACTGGTGGTCTCCTGCTACGATATATGCTATTTTTTGTAATAAATGGAATGGTTGATTAAATAGCTTCTATAACATTGCGTTAAACCGTAGCTCCCAGTGTAATTAGCCTGAAGTGTGCAGAAAATGACCGTAGAGCGTCAAACCAATCTATAACATTGTTGGAATTATAAGTATTTGTTTCCTTCTTACACATGTCGCCATCTATAGGTCATTTCCTGAACTATATTTTTTTTGTTGCTTATTAGTAGACAAGTTAAATTTTAAACGAAAGTTTATTCAAATGTTTACTAAATTCAGAATACAAAATAAATAAATCCTAACCCTATATCTTCAGAAAAATTTATTAACGTAGTGTTCAATTTAGTTAGAACTCCGTTGTGAATCTTGGGTTATACAAAGTTTACATCTTTCTATCCAATTACACATGATTCTAAATCAAAATTCTGAGCATTCTTGAAGACAACTACAAGAATAGGTTATCTATCTATCTATCTATATACATCTATCTATCTATCTATCTATCTATCTATCTATATATATATATATATATATATATATATATATATATATATATATTGTCTTTTAAACTAAGTTTTTTAGTTATTTCTAAATTGAAACTAAATAAGTGTTTAAGTTAAAACAACAAATTGTGTTTTCTATGATACTCCAGATTAATTACATCTACTAATAATGTTATGTTTCGTTGCTAGAATTTATTAAGTATTTTTATAAGTATTATAATAAGTATTTTTATAAGTATTATAATAAGTATTTTTATAAGTATTATAATGGTATTTTTTATAAGTATTATAATAAGTAATTAATTTTTTATAAGTATTTAATTTTTTTTTTATTACAATAAAATGCATCCATCGCTTCACACATTTTAATTGCTGGATTATTTTTCCCATACAACTTTGCATGCAAGCATATACTTATAAAACATTTATTATAATTTTTATTTTGAAGAAGAAAAAGAACAGAACGGTAAGATGTTTAATATCACTCGAGTATCATGCATATTAAACTTTAAAATTTTGCTATTAAATCTAATGAAACTGAATTCATTTTCGAGAAACAACATAGCCACTAATAAATATACATTGCTTCATTATTCATGTGAAAATAAATAAGAAACAGTGGAATTACATTTCTTTAAATACTTATCTCAATTATTCAATTTTATAAGCAAATTTTTTTTACATTGTCCATTTAAAATAAACTGAACGAAAATAATTTAAAGATTACTATGCTATAACTCTTTTAATTATTTGAAATGATATATTTGATAATTTGTACATTATATACTACATTTCTTGTTATTTACCTATTATTTCATATAGTATATTGCTGAAGTTCTGAAAATCATGATATGGGTATCTTGAAATCTATCTTGAAATGGGTGTCATGATATGGGTATCTTGAAATATGGGTATCTTTTTACATGAATTTAATTTTCTGTTGCAAGATTTATTAATTGAGAGAGTGTATCCTTCCTATTTTCTGTAAAATGAGTTAATTTTATAAAACTGGGTATCAACTGTGTATAAAATTGTGTAAACTCAAAACTTCGTACACTCCATTAGATCGGACAATTTTTAGTTCTGTGCGGACAATCAGTAAGATAGTTTATTATATTTACTTAAACTAAATAGTGATAAATATTTTCTGTATTAAAGGATTCTTCTAGTCTATTTTTAATTTCTGTTAAATTTCATTTCTGCAATTTCGCATTTTTAAATTTTTGTCACATTACAATATCACTGAAATATCATGAAATATATGTAATTTACTTTCAGTCTCTCAGTAGGTAGAAAGATTATGGATTCTTAATTTTCTTGAAGGTATGCTTTCTTAAAACTTATTTCTTCAAAATAATGAACTCACCCCTAAATATATTTACTAAATTATCTATCTCACTTCCTATATATATATATATATATGTGTGTGTGTGTGTGTGTGTGTGTATGTGTGTGTGTGTGTCTGTGGAATACATTGAATTAACAATAATTTTTGTAAAAAAAATTACATATGGATAAGTTAAAAGTGGGCAATAGTCTACTTACACATACAGATAGTTTCATAATTATCCTTTATAATACCTTTATACACATGTAGCTTCACAATTAACAATAATCCCATAAAAGAAATCATCAGGATGTTTGTACTTAGTTCCTTTGACTCATTAATTTATTTTGGATATTTTTGAACTATCTGATTGGAACTCTGTCAGTGTCGATTTCATTTTTGTAAAAAATTTCTTGTATTTTTTATCTGCCATTCTTTTTTTTTCATTAAACATTTTGATCTTTGGTTCATTAAATAACTTTTTTGTCACTTTCAAATTTGAACAATCTCATTTTTCTATTATCTTTGAATTTTTTATTATTATTTATTTATTTATTTTTCAGAGGTTTGAATAGGAGATCCGGAAGATAACAGATTGTACCAGATAAGTTTAAGCAATGGTCACCAAATCCGAATTTAATTGGTGGTCTTTGACTTGAGCTGCCGTGTCCAGGACAATATCCTAAATGTGTCTTTTGAATATCCGGTGAGTTAGGCGGCCAGGGCATTAATATTTTGTAAAAAAAAAATTCTGTTCTTTATCACAATTTTATCTGCCTTGTGACAATTTTGCCGTTAAACATTTTGAACTTTATGTTCCATTAAAACAGAGGCCATGTAAGGGTGCAACTGGTCACATTTCAAATTTACAGCATTTCATGGTTTCTACCACATTACGGGGTCCGGAGACGCCAAGAGAACGTCCTCCAAAGCATTTATTTACCACCGGTTTATTTTTCAGAGGGCGCAACTTTGAAGACGGCCTATCCTGGACACGGCCATCGGCGTGATGAATGACAAACCGTAATTCATCTGACCATACAACTTTCCCACTGATCCATGGACCCGTCACGATGTTCGGGAGCAGCGCAGGCGCAGTTGGCGATGACGCTTTGGTCAGCAAAGGCACAATGAGTGGAACGTATGTATATAATACCAGAATACGGCATACGTTGTCCAAAAATAACAATAACAATAATAATAATAAATAAATAAAAAATAAAAATGTTAATAAATAAATAAAAAAATGCATTACGGAAAATTACGTATCGCCATATATTCGCCATGTTCCAATCACCATGTTCATATGTGGTAATATTAAGGTAGATAGTGTAAGCATATCTTCCATACTGAATACATATTATTACCAATTTCCTTAGCGATTAGTTGAACGGTATTGAAGTTCGCAAATACAGCACCATCTGGTAAGGCAACTTATAACCAATGGAAAAGCAAAAACATTGTTAAACTCCCAAAAATTTCGTCAAAATCGGTCAAAAACCTTAGTAGTGCTCAGTGGACATACACACGTACAGAAAAACCAAAAAACTGTCTGCTGAAGCACCATCTATTGGATCCAATTGCAAATCTAAACCATCCAGGGACCACTCTAAATATACACAAAAATTGACATCAAAATCGAACCAGCTGTTTAGAGGAGTTCAGTGACACACACGTACAGAAGAATTATATCGCCACATACCGTGTCCACCATGAATCTAAACCAGGGACCCATTCAAACACATAGAATAAATTTCGTTATATTCGGTCAAACGTTTAGAGGAGTTCAGTGACAAACACACGTACAGAAGAATTATATCGATTTCAGTGCCACCTACCGGATTGTGAATCTAACCATCTAGTGGACTCACTCAAAAATTGTCGTCAAAATCGGTCCAGAAGTTTAGAAGCAGTTCAGTGACAAACACATACTCCAGAAGAATATATATAAAGATGTGAGAGCTGATAGATAAATTTAAAGACATCATTCAACAAATAACTATACACAAATTTAAACCAATTAAATATTTATGTTTTATTACGTAAATGTGTGGAATTTCAAATTATACAATATATAAAAAAAAAAATGCAAATAAACATATGCTATTTAAAAATACTTTAAATTGTCGAGACTTGAGTCAGTATGATCATATAAGCATTCAAGAATAGTTTAAATCGAAATACATATTTATTTTTTCCATTTATTTTCATGCTTATTTTCATTCAACAGGCGTTTTAAAAACTTTTTTGTAAATATCATCGAGACGAAAATGTTGTTTAAAATAACGTTATAATGACTCTTATTTATTCATAAATAATATTTAAAAAGTATTCTAAGAAATATTTTGTGTTTTCATTAAATGGTATGAAAGATTTTCATAGAAATGCATCTGTTTATTATGAATTTAGTTTCAAATATTTTTATTCGGTTTTTATGGGGTTTAGTTAGTATATTTTTCTGATTTGACTGGTTATACTAAAACGACATTATTATATTCTTTAAAGAAAATATAAAATTTAATAAAAAAAAAAATCCTTACTTATGAAGTAAGTTAATATTCTAAATATGAAGGAGTTATAATAAAATATAAAATGTCTGATACACTGTATTAGTTTTGATATAGTTAAATTATTGTTTTTAAATTACAGTGTCTTCTTAAATATTTTTATCAGAAATATATTTTTATTATGATTTAGCTATCATTTTATTCAGTATTATCATTATCATTAATGCTCAGCGCCTAACTCGTGACTCAGTGGCAATGTGTGCCTCTGGTGAGCATTAGGCGGAGGTTCAACTCTTCGGTGTCTTTGTTGTGGACACTGTTTCAAAAATCTAGGAGACTCGGAGGCATTTGAGATGTTTCGTATGTTGCCTCGTTGGTCCGACTGCCTGGTGTGCGTTTTCCGAGTTTTCTAACATACGATAAGCAAATGTGTGGTAGTTCCCTCAGGTCCTTCTCGAAGGCTCTGCCCCTCGTTCTTCAGCCACACGGAGCCAACTCAGACTTCTACTTAAGGGATGCTCCATCACAACAGAAGCTGAACCCTCCTTCCATGAGGGATACATCAACAACATTATTGTTATGTACTTATTGCCATTATTTTTTGGATTAAATTTATTATTCATTTCGCTGGACGGCCATTTTTTACACAATGGTTTACTATGCGAAATAACATGACTGTAATTAAAAACGTTATTGTTTATTTGCCGGCCACTTTGACCTGACTTCATTTGCCAAAAGAATGCCACACATGTAGGGGAATTCAAAGTTATCCAGGGTCTTCCAGGGTGGCTTGTCTCGGCATCGACATT
Source organism: Caerostris extrusa (assembly GCA_021605095.1). Taxonomy (NCBI): domain Eukaryota; kingdom Metazoa; phylum Arthropoda; class Arachnida; order Araneae; family Araneidae; genus Caerostris; species Caerostris extrusa. Next base: position 6,815 of record BPLR01012990.1, on the reverse strand, counting down.
TTTGCTAATCACAATTTTAAATGGCCACCTTCAACAATAACCTCTGGAGGATCTGCATCTTTTACCTGTACCCATCTGGGAGATCTGTACTCGTTACCTTCTACCATCTTGGTGGATCCCACACCCAACGGAAGAGCATTCCGGCCTATGGATTTGGGAGGTCTATACTCCCACACCCACACCTATATAGTAAGTTTCTGTCATCTTCGCTTTTCGTATTTGGAATATTATCCAACAGAGTTCCGGCATGGTCTAGAGGTTAGGATACTACCTGGCTCGCCCTGGTTCTGTTCCAGGTATCGTAATAATTTTGGAGCCTGATGGCTGAGTGCAACGCTCTGGCGCTCGGTACCACAAGTCTCTTTGTTTGAGTCCCAGCGGTTCCATAGATGTTTGTAGTGGTTCGGAATCCAGTTTAAACCGTAGGCCTGTTCTCATATGAGCGTCACATGGCCCAATCAAGATTTCTCCCCTGCATCATTCCCAAACTGTATATGGGTAACTCAGCTCTGGGCACAGTGATGTGGCCTGATGTAGTAGTAGTAAATAGGGTGCTCTGGTCTATATTAAAATATTATCTATAATTTTCTATTGAAATTAATTGTTCGTAATAATATTTATTAAATAAAATGTGTAAATTTATTTTAATTATTTATTAAATAAATTGTAAAAATTTTTCATTGTACAAAAGATTGTATATTATAACATTTATTACATAAATCTATCCTAGGCATTGTTTTTAAATATCAAATAATGAATTTAACGATGCATTTAACTATATTTATTATATATGATCTATCATTAATATCCATTAAAATACAATGCATTATATAAAATGTACTTAATATTGACCTAAAATATCTAACAAAAATAAAATATCCATTGTAACATTTATTACATAAGATATAGCCATGTTTGATACGACAATAGCGAAATTAAAAATTATATCATAACAAAAATAAAAACACGTAATAAAATGTCTAATTTCACTTTAATCTGTTTATAAATTAGACAAATATACATAATTTTCAAAAATTGGAGAGTACATTATAATAATGAATGTTACTATAAAAGTAGAGAAACCTATAAAAAATGGAAACTATAGCATCCTATGGGAAATAAACGAAGTACTCTTACTCTTAATCTAGTTCTCTGGTGAACAGCAGTTGTATTTGATCGCACGTAACTCCAAAACACACCATTTATCACTATTTGTACCGGATATAACTGACAGCTAAGAGAATGGAAACAAAGTGTTCCTTTATCTATTTTTTTGTTTCAAACAATTGTTTTGTTAGGATTTTCCTCGTGTTTATTTGGGAAACGTAGAAAATGATTGTTGGGGCCTCAATGCATTAAAAATGAAGCATAATTTTTTAAACAAACTACTCTGGAATTAAATTTATTTCATTGTTGATGGTTTTATTACCACTTTTATATCAAGTAATGTATAAATTGAGACCCACGAAAATGATGAGTCATGTATTTTAATAAAAATTATTACTTAAAAGAAAAAAAAAATGATTTTGAAAAAGTTGATTTTAATGTAATGCAAGATATAATGTTTTGCTTAAATCTTTAAGAAGCAAAAGCATATTTTATACTACAATAAAATTTTTAATCCAGCTATACTGATATTACATTTAATGTAGTAAGACAATTTATTTTAATTTCATTTTAATAATTTAGTTGTTAATATAAAATTGGTAAAAATAATGCACTCTAACTGCCTAGCTGACGATAAGTAAGAACAAGATAAAAATGTATCTACTTGAATCGTTTATTTGCCAATATAAAATTGGTAAAACTAATGCAATTTTAACATCTTAGTTGACAATATAAAATTGTTCAAAATAATTCACTTCACTGCTTAGTTGACAATACAAGATCATTAAAAATGATAAATAATCCACGTTTAAATCCAGTACTACACTTTTTAATGTTTACATATTAATTTTAAGTTAATTATGATGAAATTAGAAAAAATTCTCAAAGTGAATTTATTCCATAAATTATTGGTTCATCAAAATTATTTCTTTGATTTTCCAAAAATTATATGCGTGTTACTGCAAATTTATGAATGGAGAGATATCCAAACTAAAATAACTTATTTATATTACTGAAAATAAATGAAATAGTTTTGTTCTAAAAATTAAACATAATAGAACTAAAAATCAACAAGAAAAGTTTTTAAAATTACACAGAAAAACTGCTAAAGAATATGTACGCCATCAGAAATATTTTTAACGAGATAGATTGGCTAGGAAACATTAAAAAAACGAAAATATTTTATAAAACGGTTTTGTTAACACTAATATTTAAATATTGCAGTACTAATGTGTCCAAAAAGTAAGACCAATTTTCAAATTAAAATTCCTGGGGCTTATGGAATTTCAATTTTTTTTTTTTTTTTTTTAGGTTACTGCACTGTCCTTGACATCTGTGTGGAATTTGATATCAAAATATTCATTAGTGTTTGAGTTACGCTTGGCTTTGTGAGACACGCTAAAACTGATTCTGTTGATTTTTGAAATGTCTGGAATTAATTGAGCAAAAAGAATTGCATTAAAATTTGTTTGCGGAATGAATATTAGTGTGCGAAAACGTATAGAATGTTGCAGAAGGCACTCGGAACAAATTATATCGGAAAGAAATGTTTGCAAATGGCATAAACAATTCAAAGAAGGCAGAGAACGCGTTGAAGACGAAAACGCTCTGGTCGATCATCAACCTCTACCGACGAAGCTCATGTCCAAAATTTAAGATTTGGTGCTTACAAACTATTTACAATTAGCGACATTGCTGATGATGTTGGATCGGTCAATTAAATTTTGGGCCTCAAACGCGTCAAATCTCGATTGATACCGAAAAAAAGAATGTCGGCTCCACTGTATTGATTCTTCGTTAATTATTTTGCCAAAAATGAAACCCATATCGTTCCACAAGCATTCACATCCTGCGTCTTCTGGCTATACCTACTTCCTCAAAAACCACTCCGGGACGTCATTTTGAGTCGACTGAAGAGATTCAACGTGAATCGCCGCGCGCTTTTGAAGGCCTTCTCTGCCTATGACTTTAGCATGCATTGAGATTGGAAAAAAGTTGGCATAAGTGCATTGTGTCTGGAGGGGGTATTAATTTGAAAATAAATTTGGAAGCATAAATAAAAGAGTTTTTTTGAAAAATTGGTCTTACTTTTCGTGCACAGTAGTATAAACAATATCGTCTTAGAAAATTAATCGAATTAGAAATTCGATTACAAAGCAAATGAAGTAAAACTAATTAAAAGGATTTTGGATTTTTTAGTAGCTCCAGAAAAGAAAACTGAATTTTCTAAGCATTAAAATGAAAAACTTCACTATTCCAACAAAATCAGGTAAGAATATTTTTTTTTATGGACTCATAGTATGTACTTTTCTTTTCATGTTATTTAATTCAGTTTTTTTTCCCTAAAATGATTGTTTATTTTTCAATTTTTTTCCTTTATAGTCAGATTAATTATTTTGAAATTAAATCGAGAATTAATTTCCAGTAATTTTTTTTTTTTTTTTTTTTTTTGCATTGTAAATTCATCGCGGAATTACTTTTTCTTTGTTAATTTTTAAGAAATTCTTTATTTTTTAACGAAATAAATTATCTATTCATTTAATCTTACTGGAGCATTATGTCAGGGAATTATGAATAAAAATAATCCCTTGGGAATTTTTATGCTAGTAAAAAAGAAAAAGGTTTTTTGTAACAATGAAAAAATATCAAATGATTTTAGAGAGATAAGAAATAGTAAATGGGTTTATATGTAATGGTTTCCAGGCAGAAGAAAATGAAAATAAAATAAGAGTGCTCTTTGGTAATGAAACTATAATGAAATGTAATATAAACACCAATTAAATAGCGTTTCCAAACTAGTCTAGTATGAAAATTATTAGGCTTATTTTTTTATCTTAAAATACACAAAATGAAAAAGGGGTTTAAAAAATAAATGGCATAAACTTTTTAATGTCAAACAATGATCCATGCTCAAAATTTATAGCGATATAATAAATCAGATGGCAGAAAACCCATTGCTGCATCAGGGTATTTCAAACATTATATAGAGTAACAAGTGATGGAGAAAGTTTTGGCCAGCCAACAACAATCGTGCTGCACTAGTAGTCCTCCGAATCTAGTAATTCTCCAATAACCGATCACTGTGTGTCTAGTCTATCGCCTTGTAAAACGAAAGAGGTGTGATCACCTTTAATAGACATATAACAAAGTTGGATCCATGCTCAAAATTATGAAATATAATAAATCATATAACAAAAGAAACCCATTCAAAGGAAGCAAGGTATTTCAAACATATATAGAGCAACAAGTGATTGAGAAAGTTTTGGCCAGCCAACAATCGCTTCTGCCCAGTAGTCTGAATCAGTAATTCTCCAATAACCGATCACTGTGTGGTCTAGTTCATCGCCTTGTAAAACGAAAAAGAGTGTGTGATCACCCTTTTAATAGACATACAACAAAGTTGATACATGCTCAAAAATTATGAAATATAATAAATCATATGGTCACAAAACCCATTGCTGAGCAGCAAAGGTATTTTCAAACATATATAGAGTAACAAGTGATGGAGAAAGTTTGGGCCAGCCAACAACAATCGCTGCACTAGTAGTCCTCCTCGAATCAGTAATTCTCCAGTAACCGATCACTGTGTGGTCTAGTCTTATCGACTTGGAAAACGAAAAGTGTGTGGATCACCTTTAATAGACATACAACAAAGTTGATACATGCTCAAAATTATGAAATATAATAAATCAGATGGCTGCGCAAAACCCATTGTTGAAGCAAGGTATTTCAAACATATATAGAGTAACAAGTGATGGAGAAAGTTTTGGCCAGCCAACAATGGTCAAAAATTGCACTAGTAGCCCTCCGAATCAGTAATTCTTCAGTAACCGATCACTGTGTGGTCTCTGGGCTCTTATCATAGCTTAGCTCCACCTTTTGATAGACATACAACAAAAAGTTTACAGCATGAAAATTATGAAATATAATAAATCGACATAAAACCCATTGCCAAAAGTTGATCCATGCTCAAAAAAATTATGGGAGAAAGTTTAGCCATAAATCAGATGCACTAGTAGCCTCCGAATCAGTAATTCTCCAATAACCGATCACTGTGTGGTCTAGTTCTATCGCCTTGTAAAACATATATAGAGTACACAAGTTGATCCATGCTCAAAATTATGCCATGAAATATAATAAATCAATGGCTGCACTAGTAGCCCTGAATCAAGGTAATTCAAACATATATAGATCACTGTGATGGAGAAAGTTTTAAGCCAGCCAACAACAATCGCTGCACTAGTAGCCCTCCGAATCAGTAATTCTCCAATAACCGATCACTGTGTGGTCTAGTCTTATCGCCTTGTAAACGAAAGAAGTGTGTGATCACCTTAATAGACATACAAACAACCCATGCCTGTAAAATATGAAATATAATAAATCATATGGCTACAAAACCCATTGCTGAAGCGGCAGTATTTAAAAACGATATATAGAGTAACAAGTGATGGAGAAAAAGTTTGGGCCAGCCAACAACAATCGCTGCATAGTAGTCTTCCTTCCGAATCAGTAATTCTTCAGTAACCGATCACTGTGTGGTCTAGTCTTATCGCCTTGGAAAACGAAAGAGTGTGTGATCACCTTTAATAGACATACAACAAAGCTGTGTTACCGATACATGCTCAAAATTAGAAATATAATAAATCAGATGGCTGCAAAACCCATTGCTGAAGCAAGGTATTTCAAACATATATAGAGTAACAAGTGATGGAGAAGAGTTTTGGCCAGCCAACAACAAATCGCTGCACTAGTAGTCCCTCCGAATCAGTAATTCTTCAGTAACCGATCACTGTGTGGTCTAGTCTTATCGCTAAACGCCGAAAGAGTGTGTGATCACCTTTGACATACAACAAAGTTGAACATACTCAAAATTATGAAATATAGCCAAATCAGATGGCTGAAAAACCCATTGCTGAAGCTAGTATTTCAAACATATATAGAGTAACAAGTGATAACTCCCAAAAGTTGAACTATAGCCAATCAGTAATTCTCCAAAACCGATCACTGTGTGGTCTATTATCGCCTTGTGTTCCGTGAAAGAGTGTGTGATCACCTTATAAATCAGATTGGATCCATGCTCAAAATTATGGAATATAATAATCAGATGGTTGCAAAAACCCATTGCTGAAGCAAGGTATTTCAAACATATATAGAGTAACAAGTGATGGAGAAAGTTTTGGCCAAAATGGGTTTACACACAACAATCGCTGCACTAGTAGCCTCGAATCAGTAATTCTCAATAACCGATCACTGTGCTGGGTCTAGTCTTAATTCTTTATCGCCCTTGTAACGAAAGAGTGGTGATCACCTTTAATAGACATACAACAAAGTTGATCCATGCTCAAAATTATGAAATATAATAAATCATATGGCTTCAAAACCCATTACTGAAGCATAAAGGTGATTTTCAAACATATATAGAGTAACAAGTGATGGAGAAAGTTTTGGCCAGCCAACAACAATCGCTGCACTAGTAGTCTCCTGAGAATCAGTAATTTTCAGTAACCGATCACTGTGTGGTCTTTAGTCTTATCGCCTTGAAAACGAAAAAGAGTCTGTGATCACCTTTAATAGACATACAACAAAGTTGATACATGCTCAAAATTATGAAATATAATAAATCATGGCTGCAAACCCATTGCTGAAGAGCAGGTATTTCAAACATATATAGAGTAACAAGTGATGGAGAAAAGTTTTGGCCAGCCAAC